>NNCF01133423.1:141429-175165 GCA_002313205.1 Laupala kohalensis | reverse complement strand
TAATACTCACGAGTTCCGAAAATCTGTTTATCCTCCAAAAATTTCCTATTAGCTTTGACATTTCGTTTAACTTAGATCATAAAATTTAATGAGTGTCGTTCCAACGAAGCCAATTTATTTAGAAAGATCTGGCAAATCTCACCAACACCTCTTTCCACTACAAGCCCCCAAAAATTCCTTTGAATGGTCATTTTCCCACACCACTACGTTTCCGAATATCGCTCGCCGGCACGAAATTTCTAATTGGGTTCAACCCGACTGTTATTTATACAAGGCCTATTTTGCCCTTCTTCTTAGTTCTGCGAAACAAAGTATCCCTGTGTCATTCTCGTTGACTCTAGCCAGATGGCTCCCCAAAATTCATAATTCGCCTTGTCACCCCTCAAAGCGGCTAAGGCACGTGCGCAGACCACACCGCGTCCCTTCGAACCGATGAAGTTAACATTCCTATCTTGTCGTCCCTTCAAGAATTGTTTATCATTTTTCCACACACTTCAATTATTGAAGACAGCTAATTTCGCGCCTCTTTCACTTAATAAATTTCTATTCCAATTTCAAACACAGACCTTCGCAATAACACCTACATTTTATTTTGTTTTAAACCTCGACTGAAAATTTTTTGTCGCGTCGTCTCTGAGGGCTCCTTCCCTTGACACATTCTTAAAACCAGCTGGGCAGCCAGATCGCTTCTCACCGCCAGACAATATCCATTTCCGAATTCTTTAAACTTCCACCAACATGGCTTTCATAATTCTTCTGCGTGTTCCGAACAACGAAAACTAATTATTTGTCATAATATACACTCAAATATATGTGCAAATATTTGTTGGAATATATTCGTACATGTATATTATACTCGTGTAAATCCAGAAATGCACATATATACGTATGGATTAGTCAGTGTAGAAATGTAAAAGTTATTATTTCAAAAAAAAATTCTTTTCTCGAATATTTTCTATAAATTCAGCATTTTTATGCATTTACTGCCTTATATCAGCGTCACTGTAGACAGGTTTAGGGGTGAGGGATGAAAATACGTTGCACTTTTCCATTAAATCGTACATAACTCAGTAACTATTGATTGTGCAGAAATGGTCATGCCAATTTGTTCCTCTTTTAACCGTACACAACTTTTGTAATGTAACAAATAGTGGAAAAATCAATCATTTCATGAAAATGCTGGGTGAAATCTTATTTATGAAGAACTCATAAATACTATGGGTCAACAATTCAGAACATTTATTCTAAACGAAGTTTCTTCAACCAAGTATTTCAGAATTTTTATTGATTCGACACATCGCATAGCGACCAATTATTTATCATACTTTGACCTCTTTCCCAAAATGACAGTAAACCAGTGAAAGATCACCGGAGGAGGTAGGGTGATGCCATTTTCCTCCAACAGATTTTTAAAGCGGACAGTCTCTGGACGGGGTAACGAAGGTCTTGCACTGTAAAATCTGTACTGTAGCGTATGACGATCTCGTGTTAGTAGTATATGGACGATCAAGAGAGCAATTACAGTAAAGGACACAGGAGACGATAGAGTACGGCATAAGGCAATGTGCACAAAATCAATTAACACTGTCAGAAAGTAAAACGAAAATAATGAGGTTTGAGAAGGCGCAAAAAATGAAGCGTAATGTTCGAGTCAATATTAATGGGAACAAGATACAGATAGTCGCTACCACTCAATATTTGGGCGTAGTGGTAGATGACAAACTAACATTTCATACATTTAGCATATTAGAAAAATAGAGTGCAAATAAATACTCTATAGTATGATGAGGGTTAGGTTAACCTAATTTTATACATCACAGAAAGACATGATGATTCTGTAAAAAAGGAGCATTGAGACCAATAATGGCGTATGTGCACATCATGAGGGAAGACAGATTAGTTAAACAGTGCTTCGAACGTAAATTGAGCGACAATGTATGCTTCAGATTGCGGGAGTATACAAAACAGTATCCACAGATGCGTTGAATGTCATATTAGGAGTACTCCCATTTGACCTTTCCGTACAGAAATTGAAGTATAGACATATTTTGCACAAAGAAGGGAAAATTCAAATTAATAACAAGTATAGTCGAACAGATAGGACAGCAAGGAGTGAATAAAATAAAGCACTGATGTCAGGTTGGCAGATCAGTTGGCAAAAAAGTGAGAAAGGACGAACAACATGTGACTGCATATTGTGATTATATAATAATCTTCAGTAGAATAAAGTTAAACAATTATTAACGCAAGGCGACGCAGCTGGGAAACGAGACTGAAGCCATCAGATTTTAGTAGATGGGAGAAGACATTTGAACTCAGAGGTCTAAACATAAGGGGGTAGTCGATCTATGAAAGAGAGTGTTATCGTCTGGGAACCACAGGAGACGTGGGAATAAACATTCACACGAGGGGCAGCTGAGGGTAAGGAATTCCAGCCGAGACCATAGCAGGGCCTCGTAAAAATTAATCTCTATTTAGTCTGTGGCATACAGCGCAGGGCAAAGCACATTCCGAGTCAAGATAAGGTAAACATTAAATACAATTCTAAGAGTAACATGGAGCTTGGAAAGCATGAGAACGGGAAAATTGATTTTGGAAAAAAAATAAAATAAACGGAGGAATGTCTGTGGGAAAATTGTACGCATGAGATCTTCAGTCTTCGAAAATCCAGGGACGAGGAAGGCGGAGCGAGTTAATAAAAAGGAGAGGCAGAGGAGACGAGGGATCTTTTTGTACTTTACGCTTCTCAGACGCAAGTCGGAGGAATTACACCACGTTACTGAGACGCGGATCTTTTTACTGCATTGCGTTTCTCAGACGCTAGTCAGACGTATTACGCCACGTTACTGAGACGCGGAATTGTTGTTACATCACGCTACTTAGATGCAAGTCAGACGGATTACATCACGTTACTTAGACGCAGTTCAGATGCAGACGTTATCCATTGCTTCAAATATTTGAACGAGTAATGAGGAGCCAGGAGTCCAAGATGATCGGAGGAGGCGCATTCCGGGGAGCTACTCGTCAGAACTGAGGGTTTTCGTGTTTCCTGAGGCGCATGCCATAGCCAGAAGGACTTTTGAGGCGATCGGCTCCAAGGGGCTTCAGGGGCCATTGAACTGTATTACATCACCACATCCGATCGGCTAAGTCTTCGGAAAAAGGTAACCAAAACGCTGGAAAGCTTCCAGCCGTTAACTCGCGCAGCGAAGAAGAAATGCGTGTGCTTCAGATTTAAACATTATCTTGGCCCAATTAAAGACACTAGAAAAAACTAACTTTATTCAAAAGGGCCCAAGTTAAATTATAATTGATCGACCACTTAATTTTGAGTAAATTCAACAATTGATGAGCCTTCAGCATCTTAACTAGTGGCTAGATCAAATATGGCAGTGATTGCCAACATTGCAGTGTGATGTTATTTTGGGGGAATGTGTGTGCGCACTAGCGAAGAAGAAGAATGCATGATAATTTTTAAGTGATGTGTAATTTTGATAAATAAATAACTTAGTTATTTTATTTTAAATAGCGTCTTCCATGAGGAACCCTGTGTGTTGTCCACCTCATTAAATAACCCGAACCCATTATTCAAATGTGAATACCCTGAGGTCTCTTGCTTTTATATTCCTTTAATTAATTACTCTAATATTTGGGGTAATTTGGCGCCCAACGTTTAAGATTAACTTTATTCAAATTCATACTAATTGATAATTAGCTTTGTAGATTTAAGCTCATCACAATATCTCACGTCCAATAGACGGTGAAGAACAAATGTGGTTATTTCCCAGGACATTTGAACTGCAATTCATAAGAGGGCATGGGAATTTCAAAGATTACTTGCAGAGGATACAGTAAACAAAAGAGCAATGTTGTTGGAAAACGAAACGAAAGAGCATTTGCTTTGGGATTGTCAACTATATGCACAGGAGCGAGCAAGGTATATAAAATAGTACAGCCGGATAGACATACTTAATATGGAGCATAAACAAGATCTAATTTCCACGCAGAAACAGTACAAATTGTATAAAGGAGTAAAAAAATAGAGTAAAGTATAAAAAAAAATAGAGAAGAAATCCAGACATTCATCAGGAAATATCATTTCTACAGTGGACCAAATCTAATTGAAAAATAATATTTTAATTCATTGGAATAGCAAAAAAATACCGAAATGTAATTTACAATCTTTCTGAAATGGTTGCAAAAGAATCATTTCTATTAGATTCATTTTTCTATTTACAAATTAACATGTGGACATAAAAAATTGGTTTAATAACAAAAAATCATTTGACATAAAATATACGGAAGTAGGTCACGTCTCTTCACAGACAATAATACACGAAAAACATTTTACAAATAAATTCAAACCGAAGTATCCACTGTTTTCCGGAAACGACATGAGCGACCAAATATTTTCTTGGGCAACTAATAAGCAACAAATTATTATCTAGGTCCGGGCTTGGCGCTGTAAAGTGGATACATCAGATAAATAAACATGCTTTTTAGCAACCGCCGAAAAAAACATTTTATATTTTCATCTATACCAACTCGATAATAAACATCATTCATTTATTTTTCACTTTTACAAACAACAGCTGTAAAATTCTTTTTCAAACGTCAATTTATTTAATATTTAAGTTTGACGAAATAATTTGCTAAATAATTAATCACCTCTATTTTCATGTACAGCTCCATACCAACAAATAATGAAGAAATTTCAGATGTGAGGACTTGCAAAAATCTCTTCGCTGTATTACCTTGTTGAATGAGTAACCAGCCATCTGTATCGACTGCTTTTGAAAATGTTTAATCATGGTAGAAATTGATATTTACATATAATACAACTCTGCCAAGTTAGACTAATTCAACTGTCAATATACAAGCGTATTGAAATAAGTCATAAGCGAATTTAAATAAGTAAATTGTCATTCAGACTGAAATACTTCTGAAAGTGAGTTTTACGGTTGAAACACGGATTTCGACTGCCGGAACTACAGCAACGTGTTTTCCTTCGATCACCAATGTCCTTGAAACGTGGCGTATTGCATGTCTTAATTATTTGTCGTAGACTTCTTGCATGAAAACATAAGAACGCCGAGAAACTTATTTCTGTCGTAAAATTAAAATTTTGTTTTGTAGTCTAAGAGAGAAATCTGCTACTTAAATCTTAATTTCAGCTAGATTTCTACGAAACTTGATTTTTAACACGGGATTTGGATATTTTCCCAGACTGTTTATTCATTAACCACATGAAAAACTAAAGTAAGTTGTAAGAATTCTGTAGTAATTCAGAATCTGCAATACAGAATTATGCAATGTATATTATTCAAGATACTGTCGCCATAATTTTTGCATCTTAAAATCTTTGGATTTACATTTATTTTCCAATAAATGTCTTCAACGATGCTGAACGTAAGGTAGAATAAAAGTATTGTTGTGGGTCTCTTCTGCTTCCTTGTGACCTGTACTAAATCTTAGTTTTTTTTTCATTTCTTTTAATCTCTTTTCTAATACGTGTCAATTTTTTTATTATGCAGTTGGAGCTATTCCGAGTTAACCAAACACTTTCCTGGAGAACTCTGGCGTTGATGTTGAATATTGAAGATTTTCCCCATTATAGCAAACAAAGAATTTTCGACTGAAAAGAAAATTTTGTAATAGATTATGAAATGAAGGGGGAAGGAAATAACGAGTTTTACGTAAAATCAGGTCGTGATGAACTTTGTCAAAAGCAAAGTTAAAGTCAAAGAAAATAGCAGGAAGAGAACATTTAGAATTGAAAGTTGATGAAATTTCCAGAGCCAAACGCAGGACCTTGCGTTTCAGCCGAAACTCCCTCTTTGAAGCCAAATTGGTTTTTGTTCGAATGCAAATTTATTTAATTTAACAATTGTATTTTTTCGAAAAGTTTTTCAAGGACAGAAAGAATGCTAATGGGGTGATAGTTTTCTGGATATTTAGAATTTTATTAGTCTTAGGAAGAAGGGAATTTTCGCAATTTTCCAGGAAGATGGGAAATACGATAGAGAAATGCAAGAGTTGAAAATGCAGGGAAGAACATGAGCAAGATACTTCGGAGAGGTTTTCGGCTGAGAAGGGGAGGAGAAACTTTTAACCAACTTCCACATATCTTGGGATTCTTTTTTGTTTGCCGCAAGAACACACTCGTTCCATTTAGTCATTTGGTGTTCTCTTAATTTTGATTTAAGATCCCATTTCGTCTGTAATAGTTGTCTTTTAATGTCTGGGTCTCTGGTCCGATAGAACTGTCGTTGTAGTTGTCTTTTGTCTCTAATGAGTAAATTAATGTCCAAAGGAAGTTAAGTGGTTTTGCATTGGAGGAAGAGAGAGATGTTTGCAGTATGCAGATTTAAGATAATATGTGACGTCATTTAATGTTTTGTCAATTTCAACTGTAGATGTTAGAGCTCTATCAGTGGGCAGTACGCGAAGTTTGCGAGAAAGACGAAAGCGGAAGGAAAATCAATTTTTATTTGAGCAAGAAGGGAAAAACTGATAGGAGGAATACAGAAAGAGAGTAGGAAGATGATCGGAGTCAAGATCAAAGAGAGGATTGGGTGTGGAGATAAGAACCGAAGAGGAGAAAAGAACAATATCGAGAATATCGTGAGGAATAGTATTTATAAGGTGTGTAGGAGTGGGCGGAGGATGTATAGCGAGGAAAGACGTAGTATTAAGTTAAATAAAGTAGTACCGGAAAAATTAGTAGCTAAGCAACCCCAGCCTGTACGTTTCGCATTGAAGTCACCTGCTATAAGTATATTCTCATGTAGTTTTTCCAGTGTTGTTATATCAGTCGGGTCTACAGGAATAATGGGAAGTCTGTAAGCCGAAACGATAAGAATATTTCCTATGTTTGTTCTAAATTCTACTATCGTAGCTTTGAGAGAATTAAGTTGAGTAGGAATTCTAGTGTGGGGAACGTCTTTACGTACTAGTATTGCCGTACGTCCGTTAGGTGCGTGTAGTCGGTCAGCGCGATAAGAAAAATAATTTGTAAAGGATATGTTCATGTTTGGTTTTAACCAAGTAACAGTAATAAAGAAAGTCTGTAATTCGAATTAAACTGAGTAATAAGTCCTTTTGCTTGTCATGTCCACCGTGGCAGTTGTAACTGGCTATAGCCGTCAGTTTAGTTTTGTCCATTGTTAGTGTCAGCGGAAAAAAAATTAGAGGGAAGAGGAAGTAATGTTACTAATTTTGTAGACAATAGTTCCGAACTACAGAGAATGTTATCCGCTATTTTAAATGTGGCTGCTACGTTTTTAAAACTTAATCTATTCAGGAAGATACATATTTTATTCCAAACATTTTTGTCGTCAAAATTTGGTCCTGGATTGACTTTCGGAGTCGACGTTGTGTCTCTAGTGGTAGATTGAACATGATCTGTTTGTTTGGAAGGGAAAGGAGGGAGGTTGTGGATTATGTTCCCAAGTTATCCTTTTTTGAGGTTTCGCGGGCTTGAGCGAAACGAAGTATTTGAGATTCCCGTTCGCGCTTTCGCATGAGAAGCGCAGGACATCCCGCCCACGTAGCTACATGGCCCTGAGAGCAATTTACGCACTGGGGAACTGCAGGTTGTGGATTACAAAACTCAAGTGTATGAGGGCTTGCACAAAGAGGACAAACAACAGGTCGTGCACATCCCCTTATTGCAGTGTCCCAACATTTGACACCGGTAACAGTGCGGTACCCTATTATTGTCTTTCAGTTCTTCCACAATCACTCTGTGATTTAGCACGTACCTAACTTCAGATTTAAAAGATCCGGTATCACATTTGTTTATTTCTATTGTGTACAGTGCTAAGAGAATGTTTTTTTTTTTCGTGGGGCTTTAGGGCTCGTCAACATCAAAGGTCATTAGAGCTAAGAGAATGAACGTGCCTTCCTGCTTATGTAACATTACTGAAACGAACATTTTTTAAACCTAACTTTCCCAAATCTTCTTGAATTAATTTTAATCTAAATTAGGTGACAATCCACACAATAATAATTTATGTCGTCTTTCTTCTGTGGCACGATGGTAGAAGAAGAAAGCATTATCGTCTGACGATTAAAGTTTTTCAGGTAAGAAATTATTTGTGCATGATCCTCTACAGCAGAGATCCCCAAAGTTTTTTTAGTTGCCATGTTTTTCGGTTTTGGGTAGACCCCCTGTTCATCGAATATTCAAATTTTGTACATTCATCAACTTCAAATGTGTTTTTGACAGTTTGTATAGTGCTACTCACTTAAAAGATTTAAATTTCAAAATGTAGTGCGAAAAACAGAAAAAACATTTTACTTTTTATACATTTATTAACTGAATTTAAATTAATACCAACCAAATTAAAATTTAGTATCTATTATATAAAATAACTAAGCAAAAAGTAAATGCTTTTAGTGGGAGGTGAACGTCATGCTTTAATAACAAATTTTCAACATCGGGCATCAATTTCGTTAGATTTAATCTCAAATCTTCTCGGTCAGTGATGTCCAGAATGTTTCTTTTGTGTTAGGAGATAAGCAACCGCGTTGAAACCCCTTTCCACCAGGTGTTAAAATGGAAAAGCAATTAAAAACTTTCTCACGATGTTCCGTAATACGGTTTAAGTAACAGATATTACGTACACATAACATACATAAACTGTATGTGGATTATTCCATTCATGGAAAGCCAAAATTAAGGTCACGATCTTCTTTAATGAGATCCCCTATCTCGGGCCCCCTTTAACATATCATGGACCCCAATTGTTTTTCGGTGACATGGACCCCTTGCAGGTTGTAGTCGACCCCTGGGGGTCGATATAGACCACTTTGGGTATTAGTGCTCTACAGTGTTCGTTTTAAAAATGTGTTGCCTAGAGTTCCTTCCAGTTCTTTTTGGATGCTACTTCTTGCAATTCATTTAAAAGACAGTTTCCATTTAAAATATTTTCAATAATATTACACCTATATTTGGTCTTTGTTTCCTAGGAACGTCTGTGTTGATATTGCTGCTTTTGTTTTGTTGAGAAGGCCCTGGAGTAGGTCCGGGAGAAGTTCCTTTGTATTCACCGATGGGACGTTAATCGCAGAATGATCATTAGCAGGCTGGGACAAACGCGAGTTTGGAAATGGATCAAATGAACTGTGCAGTGCAATTGGATTTACCGAGGTGTCCGAAAGATGTCTCGGCCAAAAGAACTTTTTGGGATTTACAAATTCATCACTGTTCGATGCTGTTAGGTAAGTCCAAGAAACCTCGTTTACGGGCCGTGCCTGAACACATTCACTAGAACCATTGTCGGAAGCAGATGCCATTACATTTGAGTCACCATTATGCAAGGGAAACATTACACCACCTATACTGATGTTTCCGTTTATAACATTGCACTCACCAATAATATGACCTACCTTCTTCCATATCGCCACAAAATGATCGTTCCCCCGCAGCCCCAAAAGAACGAAGTCCACCAATTTTTCAAATTGTTTGAGATACAAAATTGGAAACGAATTAGGTAACCAAAATCACAACGAAATAAAAGAACCATCACACAAAAACTGCACCTGGAACACAAATTTATGACGAAATCACAAAATTAATTGGAGCTTCCCAGAAACACGTCTATCATAGACGACAACGAGCCACTGTGTGAAATGCTTGGGATGCATTAAGAATGGTAGTGGACCAGTTTTTGGGTAACAATAGAAATTAATACAACTGATAGAAAATTTGATCGGGTTACCATGTTCATGGATGTAGAATGCCTGTGAAAATGCAATATTTGTTTTCTCATATTGACTTCTTTAAGCCAACTTTAGAAGATGTAAGCAAGGAACACTGTGAACGCTCTCGCTAAGACATTCACTGCTTGGATAGAAGGTATCAGGAACGCTGGGACTATGCTTGGGAGACTGTGCATGAGGTATAGTGCGTGCAGAGGGGTCAGAAAAGATAAGAGGAAAAGCCGTTTTCATGTATATTTAAGAAAAACACCATTGTCGTAAGAAGATTCAACGTTTAATTACCTTTACAATAATAAGATAAAAGTTCACCGAAATTTGTTCGTAGTATTGGGATCAGTCTCATATACGTTCGTGGGAGGTCCGATTTCAATTCCCCGCCGAGAAAGTTATATTTTCATTTATTTTTGTTATCATGATCTGCCTCATTCTACTTTCCTCGTGTGTTTAACATTTTTATTGTTACTATTAAAGAACCATTTTTTTTCAATTAAAGAACAAATTTTAAGTCAGCTCTATCGAAAAACGCCGGTTCAATCAACTTGGTGCTGTTAGTGGTGAATCTGAGTTTTCGGATTCTTAACTATTACATAACTTATTTGTTTGATTGTTACAAATTTTTTTTTTAAGGATTGAAAGAACTTTCGAGATGGAAACTCGTGTGAACTGAAAGAAAAATTCTTGCAGTTAAGCAGCAAACTTTAGCAGTTTTATTCGCATTTTAGTTACTTAGCAGCTTCTTATTAATAGTAAAAACGTAAAAAAGAGACAAATGAGACTTATCATATGATCGACAAAATGAATAAAGAAACGCATCTGATTTCCGGGGATTCGATCCCCGGCCTTGAGTATGAAGCTCGTACGTAAACCTCTGGACCATCGATCACTGACTATGAGAGGGAAAATATTTGGTTTGTTAATGACGCTAGTATTACACGTGTTAAAATTGTTTTACAAAGAAAAAATACCATGTTATATCACATTTTCATCCCAAAATACATATAATCTGTGAATTTCATTAAAATCGTTCGAGTCGTTCTCGAGAAAAGTTTTTGACAAATACATAGCTACAATTATTGCTCGCTTAATAGTATAGGATACAATTTGGGATGATTTTTTGTTATCTAACTACGTAAAATGTGGAGATATTTCTATTAATTTGAAGCAGTTTCATTATATTCGCGCAATCCGTTATGGAGATGCGATGGCGTAAATTCGAGTCTTCGTAATTTCTATGACAACTGAATTCACAACTGGGTGGCGGGCGCTTCGAAGTCTTGGTCCTCGTCGAGGTGAGGTACTTTCTGAAGGAGTCGGCAACGTTGCCCTATCCTACTTTCCCAGAATGAACGCTCTGGTCACCTGTGTCAAGTTTACTTAACGAACACATGGGGCAAAAGGAGAATACCACTTAAACCCTGTGCTTTACTCAAAATCCGCTAGATTGCAGAACGCTCGGTCAATTTTTTCCGTCCTTCAACTTGTAACATTGGAATGGGATCTCTACTAAGATGTAAAATCAGTGGTCCAACTCTCCTTATGTTAGAATCACCGTCGGGTGGGCCTAACTATAGCGGTTGGAGGGATCTAACTTGGGGTGGTGTGATTGGCTGAAAGTTTCTGACCACCATCGACACGACGCCATGTTGTTTGAGGAGTGTTATTGCTTCATGAGGTTATGTAGTTGTTTACATACGATATTCCACGTTTGGGAGGCTTTACTTCGTTTTTAAAGATGATTTGTGAAAGCTTATGTTCCTCGTTACATATATTTTAAGAGCGCCTAAGTGTTTCTGTATTCGCCGTGATTACAGAAACTCCATTGCGAATTTTGTTGTGAAAATGGCTAAGATATTTCCTCTCCTACGGAAAGGTGAGAACTTCAAATCATAATTTCATGTTATTGGAAAGTTATTATTTTCGTGTCCCTGATAAATGGTGTCGGTGGATTTCTAAGACGTGGTCTGAACGCGGCTTGAAACCTCAATTTCGCTTGCTGAAACGAGGTTTGGACGCCATATTGAAGCCATGGCTCGAAAAGTCTAGACCTTGGCAGAGGTAGGTTTGAAACCGCGTCTCGTAGTTTGTTGCTACGCGATTTGAGGTTAGAGCTGCATAAAGCATCATAGTATTTACCAACGGTCTTATTTATTTTCAGATTTTGTGCAACATTGCGGAATATTCCACTCAGTGGAGGATTACTCTTGAGGATATAGTTTGCCTCGTGAGGAGACAAAATTTCAAACGAAACTAATTTGTTTGATTATCGCACAGATCCAAGCATACTAGAATTAAACTTTTTGCCGAATAATACAGATATATTTTCTGTTTTTATCTGCTTCTATTTGTAAATAAAGGTCTTGTCATTCTATGGTTGAAGTTCTCATATCGTAGTTGTAAAACTAGTGAGTACTTAAACAATTGTGAGAAAATACATACACGAAGATAATTTGTAATTTATTTACGTAGCACTACTAATATCAAGCATACTTTGAAAAATATGTATCGCTGTAAATAAATGTATTGACTGAAATTATCTGAAATATGTAATACACATAATGTAGATGATAATGATCATCACAAAAACAGTAAGTTTCCATTTACTTTAATATCGACTTGCAACGCAATGTAAACAAATCATTGCGTGCTCGTCAAGTTCCTTTTGTAGATTCTATGCGTTTCTGCGCTTAATAGGGCATTTTAAATGGCCTTCTATACGAATCACTGCCTTCTGTACGGGGCTGAGGCACCAAACGATGTGAGGGCAAATAAGCGGGAACCGATTAGATAAGATATTATGACAGGACGTAATTAGTCTGATTGAGTAGGTCTTGGTTTCAAGTGAAACGTTCAATTTCCTCTCAAGTTTGTAGCGAAGTAAGAAGATGACGTAATTGAGTGCTCTATTCCTGTCGAAAACAATTGAGAATCGCGACGTTGCCAAGTGCGATTTCTGAAGCTACTGTTTGAAGACGCGGTCTGGCCAGACCACGTTGAAAATTCGCCTTAGCAATCGAGTTTGCGCCACAACTCCAACCGAGGTTTAAACTACGTGTTAATCCACCGTAGTTCTTACTAATCTCTCCTCTAAAAATTTTATGAAGTTGTCAATATTATCCACACCAGAATATGAAGATTGTGAATGTTTGAGGTTGTATACTTATGTATACTTATATACTTGTATACTTATGTATACAAGTGTATTATGTATACTTACAACTTGTATACTTATGTATACAAGTTGCAGCTTGTATACATAAGTAA
This sequence comes from Laupala kohalensis, assembly GCA_002313205.1. Taxonomy (NCBI): domain Eukaryota; kingdom Metazoa; phylum Arthropoda; class Insecta; order Orthoptera; family Trigonidiidae; genus Laupala; species Laupala kohalensis. Next base: position 162,178 of record NNCF01133423.1, on the reverse strand, counting down.
TTTGTATGTTTTCACTGATCAGTAACAATTACACAGGAAAGATGAAGTTTGTGCATAATGCCAACTAATGGTAATCTGGAGGTATTTTGCCACTGGTAGAATGATAGTCATTGGTGCATTTTTTGTCGTGAATGAGTTTATCTGGAAGTGACATATGAAAGGTGACAGATGAAAAATTACTTCATTTTTGAAGTTAATTTTTATGTGTGTAAAGTAAGGATAGTTTTACTTACGTCACATGTGCGCACTCGTGAAGAGAATATGTGAAGTTGAAAAATGTCCCAATCCATGGGGAAGAGAATAAGCGTTTATGTAGAGTATTGGAGAAGTGTCAATTTTCTTTCAGTCAATGGTGGTACAGAATGCTCTCAAATTAAAATACTATAACAAGGAATGATAAAATTCTACTACTTTATTTACTAAAATAATGACATTATTATTTTTTTTTGTGGGGCTTCCAAGACTCGTCAACGGCAGGGTCTTTAGAGCCCTAACTTTTATTCAACCATAATACGTCGTTAAGCATTAAGCTGAATGCTTTCATTAATTTTCTCATTTTTATAATTAGTCATGATGTATCAGTGTCACTCCTTGTATTAAACTGACTAATGCCGCTTCCACCCGATAATGGATTATTTTACGTAGGAAAGGTATATTCTACCATTTTACTTACACATTGAGATGTTAAAAATTTATTAAGGCATTTAATGGTGAGTATGTTTATTTTATTCATACTAGTGTAAATTCACACGAGTTATACAAGATATTACCATTATCTCTGTGATACTGCGAATTTTCAATGTCATAAGATATGGAAACAAATTTTGAAAGGCCTACTTGAATTTTGAAACATTTCATCAACAGTTTTAATCAAAAGTGATGAAATTAGAATTGTTTTTCAGATTTTGCACTGAACATGGAAAATCCAGAAATTTGAGAATAGGTGTTTCGAGGTGCCGAAAAGGAGACATTTCCATTTTAGGAATTAACGTGAATGGTTCATTGAAAAAAATTGATTCTGAAATTTGTCCCTTAGCTTCCTATACAACAGTAACGTTAACTCCAATGAACCCCCAGAAGATCCTAATGCATGTGTTACGCACAAAACCCGAATTAGGCAATTGGACGAAAAAAAAACGACCAAACTAGATTAGGAAAACGCGCTTTTGCCAGAACTAGTTTTAGCGTTTTGAAGGACATAACTTATTTTGGGCATTTTCACAAAAATGACGTTTCGTATACGTCAAGCGGACATAATTTTTAAAGTATTTACTGTGATTAATGTTATTTCCATGCACGAGATCTTTATAAAAGTGTTTCATTTCCATTGTGGTGTTTGTAATACTAGAATTGATGGATTACATTTCTATGATAGATGTCCATGACTTTAAAATTAACCTTTTTATGAACTGAGGTGGAATATTAATAAAAAACAATAATATAAGTCTGTAAATTCCATTTTCTACAATTTTTATCTATCTACATATATAACATGGTATATATTAATGGTGCACTATAACTCGACTGCCTAAAATAATTTCAACGAAACATGATACAGCAATGTCTATCTAGTAACAAAAATTGTGTTGGTAACACATTAGTTGCACCCTAGGGAGGGGTAGAAAGAGATTTATATTTTAAAATAATTGGAAACAACCGATATTGGTAATGACTACATTTTAGAGGATGCTGAAGTGAAAAGTAACATTTCTCATACAGCTTAAATCTACGATCAAATGTACACCCTTACATGGATGCTCACATACTGTAAGATTTGATTAATTCCATTTATGAATCATAGAAATCAGCCTTGTTTTGGCATTATAAATATGTAGCACGAACGACATTTCGAGGGACGAGGGCGCCGCGCCTAAAGGACTGCTGTCGGGGTGTGGAGTGGTCCTCACTCCACTAATAAATTTAAATGGAAGCCGTTGAGAAATGTTTGCGTGAGAAATACTACGCATTTTGCTGGACAAAAGGGGACCAGTCACAGAACCTTTAGGAGGACGCAGTACGAACAAGCTTCAACATGCTCGGGTTCGACAAGATAGAGGGTTCATGATTGTAAAGAAATTGCAGGCGGCGCGGGTGTAAGGAAGAGCCCAGACGGTTGAGGGGTTGGAAAATTTTAAAGGGCCGCGGAGGCACGAAGTAAACAACACGCGACGTGGGAGTTAAAACCCATCCGAAGACAGCGGTTGAAAAAACATTAGAAATCATCCAGCTAAATTGGCTCAACGCACCCAAAATAACCAATCGTGGTTGACGCTCCGAAGAGGGGACTTCGATCGTATTGGACACATTAGTCGTGTGACAATTCAAATTAGAGAGGTTTAGGAAATGAAAAGACGGGCATAGTGGGAGCAAAGCCCATTTTATATGCTTGCAGAAGCGAAATTCACTATGATACAATACTTTTGAGCTAGCTGACTTGTCTTTTTCGACGAGCTGAGATACTCATTTGTCTCAGATGTACGATTTTTCGAAAGTCTCATTCGACATTTTTCAAGCTCATATGGTTTTTGCTCAGAAGCTCATTCGGTATTTTTCGAGACTCATAGAATTTTCTCAGAGACGTTCAGATGCTCATCGATATTTTCGAATTGAGACTTAAGATTTTTCTGTGGTTACGATGTTAACAACATTAACTCCTAGTCGGCACTCAGTTTTCGACTTCAGATTCTGAGAATCTGATCGAACATTATTTAAGTCCTCCGGAGAAATATTTCACTTAAGTGGACTTTCCCGAGATGTTATTGGCGACTGTTTGAGTCGGGCAACGATGTTTATGATGCGTGCTTCCCCTGATGTCATCCAGGACGCTTAGTTCGGTGAAAAATTCGCTTTCGTTCGAGTACGGCATTCATGACGGGGTTTTCCGGCACGCCAGTTCGAAGAACGGAGCTCTCTCCCGAGAATTTGTGAAGTCATCTGCCAGGAGCCAGGCTTGGGGCTTCCAAAGATGTCAGTGCCCTTGCACTCAATTATGCATTGATCTATCAATTGAGTGACGTATTGTAATCGTTGGTTGCATCCAACGCCTGTTGTCATGCGCTCTCGCGAGAAGAAGACCAGTGTGGTATTGGTTGTTGATAAGGGCCCAAAACTTTTAAACTTTATGATTCGTAAAAGGGGGCCAGTCATAAAAGAAGAATGCGTCTATTTTGGTTTTCAATGTAAATGGTAAATGTAGATGTGTTTCAAGAAACAAAAATGTTTGTAAATTCAGTGTCATTTGTATTTGTTTTATTGAAAAAAAAGTTCCATTTTGATTATAAATTTAAATTGTTTAAATGCTTATTGTTCTTTAGAAGCCTAACCATGCAGTAAAGTCAGTGATATTTGTATTTTGTATGTTCGGTCATACGTGTGTTTTTGGGGGTTGCATTAGGGTTTACATAATGCATGTTTTAGTGATGTTAATAAACATTAATGAGTTAATTTGTCGAACAAGCGTTTTCCTGCAAAGGAACCCAAGTATGGTCTTTATCCTTAGTTAAAAAATTCGAACACTGAGAAAGAGCTAGCCGAGGAAAAGAAATTATAATTAATTATTTAATTATATTTTGATAGTACTCAGGTACATTTTTTAAACCCAGTTTTTGTTCCGTTACAATACATAACCCCATTTTAAACCGCTTAAGAAAAGATTTTCGTAAAACCATACCATAATCATTTGTCATCCAAACTACGCATATCTGTAAAATTACAGTTCGATAGATTACTTGGACGGGACCAAAAAATAAAATTACGAAATCGGAAACAGAAGGATAATCACAAACATACCCCCAATACACATTCTTAGGACAGATTTTCCTAAAATGGTACCATAATCTATTGTCACGCGAACTACACACACATACATCGAATGAAGAAAATTAAATAAAAGCTTGTAATATACTCGGAATAAATACTTCTATACCAATCTGAACAACACTCAAAAGCGCAAATTCACCATCTTCCCTCATGGCTTTTTGTTTGGGGGGGGGAGGGCTTTAAGGCTCAACAGCAAGGTCATTAGAGCCCTTGCAGGTGGGGAAAATGCAGTTTCGCACCATAGAAAGGAGCCGTAATGACTCTTCCCCGTGGGTGCGACTCGCCGAATATCTCGATCCTCCTAACAAAAACCCTCCTGAATTCAACAAATATCTAAATACAGTTGCCGAACACACATCACAAGAAAAAAAACAACTTAAAATTATAATGTTCACATTACGTAAAGGAAGGATAAAAGGATAGAGAATCAGAACAAATCAAAAAAATTGATCCGTGGGAGAACTTTGTTGATCGCAGTTCTCTCAATATGGCGTAGCACTCAGCTGTGTAAATTCTGCACACGTCAAGATGGTAGTCACAGGACTTGCGGGGAAAAACACCACGAAGCAGCCGACACCATCAGCCTGCTTCGACCCGTCTGTAAAAACCGGTGTTTGTCGAGTATACACTGAACATCGCAGCTGGAGTGTTCTTTCCATGGTGCAGAAGATCGACATTAATCTTCGGCAGTCTTACTAAAACCTTGATTTATAACATAAGATGTGCGTATAATCAAGGTTTCCAAAATTTCATTGGAGCGATATCCAAAAGGAGTGTAGAACAGTATTCTTTACATTATGTTATGCTGTTTATGGCCACTGCAAATAAGATCACACTCAGGAGAGCCCTGAGGAACACCGTTCTCTTGAAGAAACAGATCCGAGGAGTCTCTTTCAATTCTGCAACGGAAGAAACGCTGATCCAAAAAGGACCGTAACATCAAAGGAAGATGTACTCTAAATCCCCCATATTGGGACTAAATTGAGTCCAGATATTGGGACTCGAGAATACCTTCCAGATATCTTTCGGATTGACTCCCATACTTTAGTGGACGATGTTGTTCTCTTAATGGTGCTTAGAAACTTTCCAGGAGGTGGATCTGGATTATTTGATAGTTCAGCGCGCTTTTGCTCTAGCAATCCGACATGCGGTGATGCATTCCGGAGATAGACTACCCTTAAATTTCCGCAATGCTCTTTGCCTTGCCCGAATGGCGGACTGACATGCGTCGTTCCACCAGAGGATATGAGGACTTCGCGGGAACAGATGTTTTCGGAATGAATTCTTCAGCGGAGTGATGAATCTCCTGGGTCAGATGGTCAACCCTTTCTTGGAGACTTCCCTTTTTTCTGTGAGAAGACAGGCAGAGAACGGTACAGTGTCCAGTTAGCCTACCTGAGAATCCATTTCTGTGACTTGCATTCGGGAACAGTCGCACGTTCTTGCAAGGACAACAAGAGAGGATGATGGTCGCTACCATGCAGATAATCTTCTACCTTCCATTGAAAGATATCAGCAACTTCAGGAGAGCAAACTGACAGGTCTACGCAGTGGCAAACGCAAAGAGGGTCTTCTTCCCTGTGTTCATTAAACAAATCTTCACGCCCCAAGAGACAATTCAGCAGTCTGTCTTTGAGGCAATCGCTCGACGAGCCCCACAGTACACTGGGCGTTGAGAGGAGGAGGAATGGTCGAGGGAGCTGATGAATTAAATCTCCGAGAAATCTCGTGTCGGAGGAAGATAGATTGAACACACGATCATAGTTGGTACGCTGTGAATTTTGACTGATATAGTCTGCATTTGAGTTTGTAAGAGGAAAGGTGAGCAGAGGACAGAGCAGACGGTGACAGTGCAGGACACAGCAACTCCACCTCTTGCTCGGTCTCCCGTGGTGTCGTCGTATCTGAAGCTGATGTATCCCCGCAGAGTGAGAGTATTCTGGTAATAGGTGTCTCTTGCAGGCTAATGCAGATCGGATTTCGACGCGTTCAGAGCTGTAACTCTTCACGTTGAGTTCTATAGCCATTAAGGGTTCACTGAAGTATGGAAACCATTAAGATTTAGAACCTCCTGGGTCGGGTTCCTGAATGAGCATTTCCGTGTCACCGTCGAACAATGCACAATCCAACTCGGAGGAAGGTACGGCAGAGGCGTTTCTTCCTTTCTGCGACTTGGACGATGTTGTTTTTTATTTCAATAATCGGCAAGGTTCAGGAGTTTAGCCTTGGAACCCTGCTGTTTCTTCGTTTATTTCTTGGCACTTGCTGGAATACTTTCTCACTGCTGGTTTTTTTCTGTGTTGAAGTAGAACTGGATTTTGCTGACGTTTTTGGCTTTGTGGGAGTATCTTGAAGACTTTTCTTGCCACATGTGCACTGACATGTGCACAACTTTGTCGTAGACACGTCAGTGAAATCTACCTAGATGGAAATACTCTTCTTTATAAAAGGAGTCTTCGCTGCGGTGGAGTAACTGGTAGAAAATGCAGGGTATACAGCCCTGTATTTCTGCCGCGCTTCATCGTGCGGGACCATCTTAGTCGTTTTTTTCTTGGAATTTCTTCGAGAAATGAGACGCACTCCCTGCTCGACACCGGGTGGCTGCTTGTTCAATTAATGCATTTGACAAGCCCCGGGCATGAAACACCGGATTCGTATGCCTCCTTACCATACTTCACGCAGTTATTGCGGCCCTTACACGATGTTGTCGCGTATCCAAAACTTTGACACTTAAAACAGTGCAAAGGATTTGGAATGAAGATATGCACTGGCAGGTTTAGCCATCCCGCTTTGAGATTTCTCGGTAGTTTAGGACAGTCAAATGTCACGAAGAAGGCGGTCTTCTCAGGAACACCCCCAACCTTCCTCGTGAACTGGCTGACCTCTACAACGTTGTCAGCTTCCCATTCCTTTACTAAATCATCACAGGACATATCGATGATATCCCTGCAAGTAATTACTCCCTTGCTACGGTTAAGCCCAGCGTGGAGCTCACACTGGACAGGTTATTCTCCCAGCAGTGTGCATTGAAGGAGCTTTAAAACTTGCTTGCTTGTTTTAGTTTCAAGCAGCGTCGCTCCGTTTCTCAACCGTTTAATGCTCTTTAGAGAGCCAATAAGACCTTCTAAACCCTTGAAGATGTAAAAGGGTGAAATCTTTTCGAAACTTCCATTTATTCTAGTGATTAAGACAAAAGCATTCTCATACGGATTACTCTGTAACTTTTCCATTTCATCTTCTGAAGCGGGAGGGCTGTGTACCCTCGGCACAATCACTTGGGTGGAATACTCACCTTGCGACACACTCACTCCGCAAAGCGGGAAAATCGAAACGTCTGGCATTTTGTCCCACGGAGGAAAAAAATGTCTGGTGACGTGGACTTGCAACACGCGGCAGTTGCCCCAGAGATTGCACGCTAGAGAGTGTTTATCCTCAACACACATTCTCCTCGTCCGCACGTAACATACCTTGAGGTTCAGGTTCTTTTTAGAGGTTCAATCCTTCCTCGCGACCCGGCCAATGAAGGCAAGATCTCCGCTCTCTGCAACACGCAACTTTCCACCATCGCGCCTATGGTGGTCGCTGAAGTATGCCCAAAGCTTACGGTGTCCGAGGAATGGTGGCGCAGTACCAGTCCCCAACTCGGGGCCGTGGGTTCGCCAAGCCCATACTCAGTCGAAACTGAACCCCCTGCGGGGTCCCTCGTGCCTTTTATTATGAAGATAACAATTGATCAGTAATAAATACAAAAAAGCATCGATTATAAGAAGTTTCATTATTGTTGAGAGGACAAAACTAGTTTTGGACGATTCTCTTCAACCAGAACTAGAATTGAGCACTTTGAAAACGCTCAACAAGTTCTGGCAAAACGTGAACGTCCAAAATTAGTACAGAGCGTTTTAAAAACGTTCAAAACTAGTTCTGGCAAAAACGCATCTGCCAAAACTAGTTTTGGTAGTATTTTCCATCCATTGGCCAAATTCGGGTTTTGTGCGTAATACATGAACTAATTGTAAATTTCAGGATTTTTAACTATCAAGAGCCCATGATCCAAAGAAACTCTACTATTAGAAGTAGAGTCAATAATGAATTTCTATATATTTTTTGTGACATTTTTCAATCTTGGCACAGTTGCATACATTATCTGTTGATCAATCGTGTCAGTAGTCAAAAGACATTACATAGTGCTTTATTTGTAATTTAATTTTGTTTATTTAATTATAAGGAATTTAAAGAATTGTATGTGAACACTTAATTTTTCCTCCATCTATAAGAATTGAAATGAATGAGACTAATAATTATGGTTCAAGCCCTTATGAATTTATTTTGGTCCATATATAAATTTATTTTAGTGGTATGAAGCATTAATAAATGTTCTACTTGTACGATAAATATATTTTACTTCATTTAGTATTTCAAAATAAACTTAAGGGGCAACGCGAAATTATTAGAGAAGATCTTACAGCGGTGCGCCATGCCATGGTTAAGGAAGCCATCTCGCGCTACGGGCTACACAACGTGTGGACTAACGACGGGGTTGTAATGATAAAGAAAGACAATATGTTTGTAAAAGCAACAAGGATGCAGGATATTTGAACAATTACCGGGTGCCAAATGCTCCAAGATTCAGAACTAAGATTTACTATTCACTTTTATCTTCTAGAAGAATATTAGCTTCTCGTCTATTTCTTTACTGATCTTCGTGTGCATGTCTTCTTATCTGTCTCTATTGATTCTAATTTCATGTTGTTTACTTATATTTCTTTCAATCTCCATGTCAGGGAGTGTTAGTGATGGTCAACTGGTTATTTGCACCCTCAGTAAGATAGAGGTAAGTTTCATTTTACTTCCTTATATTAATTAGCAATGAATGACGAGGAAAGCGCTGTTGAACATTCCACAGGGGACTACACACTTTCCCCTTCCCCCACTGCCACTTCCCGAGCAACGACGGATTTTCGAACGCTACCGACCCTTCCCACCCCTTCACCCTCCGAAGAGTTGCGCTCCGCCGGCCTTAAGCACCAACGAGGCCTCAAAATCATGCATCTGAACGCACAGTCCATTCCCGCTCACTTAAGAGTATTTTAACGAGATTGTTTGCAGTTCGATGTTCGACATTGCTCTGGTTTCTGAAACATGGCTTCAGCCCCATTATAAATCTGAAAACTTCCTCCCTCCTAATTTCACACTTTTCAGAAATGACCGGCTTATCAACGCGGAGGCGGTGTCGCTTTATACTACAGAAGTGATTACAAAGGGAAAATTATTTCAAAATCTGAAAACGCTTCCGAAAATACCATCGAATTTCTACTTATGGAAATCTTGATAAAAATACAGAAAATTATCATTGGAGTCGTTTATAACCCCTCAGGCAGTGATAACATCACTGAGCTTGAATAAGCAATTTCCGCATGTTTCATTAATTATAATAATTGTGTTATAATGGGTGACTTCAATATAGATGTAAACAAATCGTCACTTGGCAAAACTCTTCTAAACACTTTCTCATCTTACAACTTAACCGTTTGCTCACTTCAAAATACCTATCAACACAATGCCTCCACAGATCAATCTTGGCTTGATTATATATTTACATCAAAAAAAGAACATTCTTAAGTATGGGCAACACACTGCTCCCGGCATATCACACCACGATATGTATGCCATATTTTCACTTAAAGTACCGAAACGTGAACCACGTACAGTATACTCTCGTAATTTTACCAATTTTGATGAGACAATGTTTTTTCAAAGGGCAAACTCCAACCCATGGAATCAAATCTATGCTCTTAATAATCTGGATAATAAAATATCTTGCCTAAGTCAATTTATAACCCAAGTATTCGATAGCATCTGCCCTCTAAAAGCAATAGAAGTGAAGCGCTCCTCAGCCCCGTGGCTTAACGATGAAATTCGATTTCTAATGTCTCAAAGAGACGCAGCCTTTCGTACATTCAGATACAACTCTAAAAATGATCTTCCACTCACGGAATATTCTTTTTCTCTATACAAAAAGCTTCGCAATAAATGTACTCAATCTGTCAGAAACGCTAAGAAAAGTTACGCTAACTCCGTTCTAAGTACAAGAAGTTCTTCTTCCTCCATATGGAATCACCTAAAGAAGTTTGGGGTAGGTAATAATAAATCAACTCATAACTTATATGCTCCTCTAGAAGATCTGAATTTTGCTCACAACTCATACGATCAGTTATTAGAAAACAAAGAAACTCCATTGAAGTGATACGGAAGAACGCTGCTTCAGAGGAACAATTTTATTTCTCGAATGTGACTGTTGATGTCTCTAAAGCAATTATCAAAATCAAATCGAGAGTAACTGGCATTGATGGTATCTTCGCCACGATGATTCATAAAATTCTACCGTTTATTATTCATATTATCACGGAAATCTTTAATGAGTCACTTAACTTGGGCTTTTCCCCGTCAACATAGAAACAATCCCTCATCTTTAGATGATTTCCGTCCCATCAGCATCTTACCAACACTCTCAAAAGAGTTAGAATATATTGTTCACAGTCAAATCATCGAGCATAATTTCAAAACATAAACTGGACATATTTCAGTCTGGATATCGCCCAGGTCATAGCACACAAACGGCTCTTACTAAATTTTCTGAAGACATCAAGAGCGCCTTAGATGCAGGAGATGTGACAGTACTCATTTTCCTCGACTTCAGCAAAACGTTCAACACAGTGGACTTTGATATTTTAGAAGCTAAACTATCTGCCTTCTTTTCACTCTCCAAACCGAGCATCAAATGGCTAAGCTCCTACTTACGAGGACGCACTCAATGTGTCACACACAATGGAAAGTTTTCTACCCGGTTGCTTCTGATCAGCGGAGTGCCCCAAGGTGGTATTCTTTCACCTTTACTCTTTTCCTTATTCATCAACGGCCTTCCGAATCCCGTACTCTCATCACGCTACCACATCTACGCCGATGACTTCCAATTGCATTCTTCCTGCGCTCCACATCAACTAAGCAACAATATACATTTACTTAATGATGAACTTGAAAGAATCCGACTGAGGTCACTCAGCAATAATATGTTAATTAACCCCAGAAAATGCCAGGCGGTAATATTTGGGAAAAAAATTCACTTGGTCGGAGTAAATCTATGCTTCATTCAGACCTTTGTATTGGTGATGTGAAAATTCCCTTTTCTCCAAACGTAAAAAATCTCGGTATTATAATGGACGAAACACTATCATGGACAGATTATATCACGTATATTTGCAACAAATCTTGTAATTCTGTGCGCTCTCTCAATCTTGTTAGACACATACTCACCGAACCCATAAAACAAATCCTCACTCAGTCATTTAGTCCTTCCTCATCTTCACAACTGTGACATCATTTACCAAGATATCCCTTCCACTCTCGCAGACAGACTTCAAAAGATTCAGAATACCTGCATTCGCTTTACTTACGGACTGAAACGATACGATCACTTGATCGACTACTACATGAAAGCAGGTTGGATGAAACTGAAAGACGGAGAGAAATTCCATTCTCTCCTTTTTCTTCATAAAATACTTCAGACTAAAACCCCAACCTATCTCCATTCCTTTTTCCAACTTCTTTCCGATGGACATAATCTAACTACTCGTTCTTCTTCCAAATTAGTTCTTTTAATTCCCAGACACGAAACTCAGAAATTTTCTCGTTCTTTCTCCATCGAGGCGGCCAAACTGTGGAACAACCTTGATAATAATGTAAGGAATATTTCAACAAAATACTCGTTCTCCAATACATTGCGATCCTCTTTGCTCTCGGAGTTGCATTAACACAAGGACCACTGTATGAATGATGATGGATGAATGAGTTATTCTTTCCTTTCTTATATCTCTTCCTTTTTTAATTTTTCTTAGTCTATTTTTTATCGCATAATTAATGTCATATAAAGTTATTTTTCCATGAAAATGTATTCACTAAGAGGTTAAGTGTAAGAGAAGGCATTTGCCTTAACTTCGCCTCCAAATAAAGATGCTTATTATTATTATATGTTCTCCTGATGAATATACTAGATGACAACAATTGAGGTTTTGAAAGTAATGAATATATGAATAGAAAATTCAGATTATTATTAAAGTTCAAAAAGCTCAAAATAAGAGGCGAGTGTGAATCTCTTCTTGCGTGGTTACTATTATTATTCTAGGGACTAGGGCTCACTAATCTATGGGTGTAATAAACAGGCAAGAAGATATTCACACTCACTTCATATTTTGAGCTTTCTGAACATGAGTGGTACACAGACCAACTGATATGGCATACTTTTGTAAAGTGATATATAAAAAGTCACATTACACGTGGAAAAAATAATGTAAATATGAAGTACACTATAACGTGTTCAATATAAAATTTCAATCATGATGTATGAACTAAGTAGGTTTTCACATACTGAATTTTTGTAACAGCATTGACAATTTGCTGAGAATGTGTCTGGTAATTCTTTAAAAAATATCGGTACTTCTATTATTCGGGGTTTTCCCTGGTTTCCCCTGACTGTTAATTTCACCACTGAGGGATAAAACTTAGAAGCATACAATTATTGATACATAGTGAATGGAAAATGCAATTTAATAGTAGGAAGAAGATAGAAAAGTAATAACTTAAGAAATGTACAATGAGAACATAAAACAATTATAAGCAAGAGAAATTGGACACACGACACATTAATATGAGTAAAACAAAACAATAGAAACACAATTACTAAGCAATCCACGAGTTGGAGATCTACAATAAATTTAATAAGAGGCAACTTTTATTTACGGTATATTATACGTATATTTGTTTACTGCACATATCCAATGATATTTTCCGAATTCTCGCCAAGAGTTGACGATCGCATTCGCCTGACCCACTTAAAACCAAGAAAAGCATATTAATTACTTTGAGATCGTTAGTTCATTACTGCCTACAAACGTTAGACTGGAACCAGCTAGTCCGTACCGCTGATCCCCCGCTTCCTGTCTTGCAATAGAGTACATTAACATATGCTGGGTCTACCTCCGAGAGTAACTTTGGTCCAGAGCAAGCTAGTCCCTCAGTTAGACCGGACCTAACTCTGTATTGTAAGTGAGACCCGTATTCTGTCTTGATTCATGGATTTTCTCAAGTACTTTTTGACGAGCTTCAATTTCGAAGATGACAGTTCTGCAGTCACAAGTGTAACTAACCTAGTTAAAATAGAATGACAATTATACACACATCCAGAAAACTGGCCGATAGCGTAAAATGATTAATTAGTAAAAATTGAGCTCATGAAATAAATTCGTTGATTAATTATGACTAAATTAGGTAAAACAATGTTTTTTCAATATTTTTTTGTTTGAATAATAAATTTTTCTTCGCAAATTTAGTCACTGTTAAAAATCATGAAGGCCCCCCCTTACTTTCATAGGTAGGAGGCCCTATGTGACGGGGTCCCCGGGCGACGTCCACGTGAACAGGGTGCCACTGAATGAGAATGTCCACACGCCTACGTCACGACTCTACTGGAATTTGGAACCAGACAACAAACGTCGACTTCAAAGTAATGAGATAGCCTGCACTTGTGAGGCCGTGCTACGTTAAGTACACAAATTCTCTAAAATTGATTTCTAAATATTTGAATTATCAACATTTACATTTAAAATCAATATATCATCTCAACCAATTCACGATATGTGGTGAAAAACATATCAGTTCAAAACCTTAATATCGCTAAAGTTACGTCACGCGATAATTTTAAAGCTTATGTCAAAATAACACGAGATTCAAAAGCCTTGAAACCAGGAAAAGCAACTGACAAAATTTACATCCTATCGCGTTTTCGGGTCCCTGTTTGACTAATTGGCCGAGCGAGGGGACCCGAGAGTGAACTTCAGGCACGGGCGACTGGATAAGAAGAGGAAGCAGTCAAGGATAGTTTGATACTCTTTAAATTCATTAAAAAAATTACTGTACAGAATTCAATCATGATAGGTACAGAATTCAAATGTTTGTGTATTTGTCGAACACCCCCCTCTATTTTAAGCTTCAGAACCTAGTCTCTTATTGTATACAACCGTCGCGTTGCTAGGGAATGAGAAATTAGCGGCGAGACTCGACTGGGTCTCTTGATCAAGGAATATAGCGGACAACAAGAACCTGAAAACATTCACTCCTTTGCATCATTTAAAAATTAAATATCGAAGAATCCAAAATCCCTTTTCTACGTACTTAAATCGACAAAGTTTACATAAAAAATGCATTCGATTCCTCAAATACAGTGAAAATTGGGAAACTTACATTTTACGCTGCCCTCACCTTTCGGGAACTTACATTTCACCCTTTTCAATTGGAATTTCGAAATACTCATTCTTCGTGGATGATGTAACAAAAAATACTAGATACGATACTACGTAAAATATCAGATGGCGCTGCAATCGAACAAACTTATGAACTCCTATAGTACGTTTTTTCCTTTGGCGAAAAATTGTAAAATTGCTGATACTGATATCTCTTATAACAAGATTCTAACCCATTGATTTCTGGCAAATCTGGTATATCAAGCAAAACCTTGCCAAACTAAATATTGATGTCATCTTTCAAATAGACGATCATAGTTAAACACTGCGTACAAAAAGTTCTAACTCGCCCCTTAAGGGACCTGGGTAGCACCAGTGATAGTGCAGGTACATAATACACTTATGGAGGTAGGAATTGCATTACATATATCCCTGATCATAATTTCTTTTCTATTTCAAGAGCTGTAGTAAGAATGTAAAAATAAATAAATTTTTCGTGTTAAATTACAAACATATTGACTTTCTATTAGTATTATAACTGTACCTAACTTTTTATCTTATCTAGGAATTTTTGCTTAAATTTTTGAATCCGCCTATGCCTTAGCACCCTTGATCGGAATTGATGGGATGGTCCCTTGCTTGTTTCCGGAGAGTACAGTAGTTTATTGTCCTCCATGTGGGCATACGAAGTTTGTATTGCTTTTTTGACAATAAATGTATTATTAATGTACGTAAATAGCACCTGAGTAATAAAATATTCAACACATTGTTTTATGAAATATCGCGCAAAAATCATAGAAAAATTAACTTCATACTATAATACAAATACTAATTAGAAAACTATATTTAAAAAGAATTGGCATTCACTTTTATTCTTGGCTTAATTTAATGCTCATCTCAATAAAAATATATAGTATCAGAACAATTAAAACTAAAACAAGTTTAGAAAAATGAAAGGTATTAAGGAAATGATTTAGAATGAGTATAATGTAAGAGCACGTTCTTATTTACTCTGTAAGTTTCTTCACTTTCACTCGTGGCTCCACTGTCCATGCTGCTCACACGGCTTGGACCTTGGGCAGGAGCGGTGGAACCAGCAGCAAGACCCATTGGCTCATCCTCGAATCTGCACAGATGCCTATAGTAATACTATGGTGAAATAAATATACGCAAACAATGCTATTCTGGAGAATGTTCAATATCTTTAATCAATAACTGCATCATAAACTTAATTGTTCCAAGAAATTTCAATGAAATTATAATACATGCACAAAAATGAATAATTCTACTACAATTGACGACATTTCATTATATATATTCGTCCTTAAAAGGTCGTAAGTCTTTATTTATTGACTTAATTAAAAATTAATATTACTAAGAACTAAACAGTAACTATTGGACATAACGTTCTTACAAATATATTTTTTCAATACTTTAATCCTCGTGAAAAATAAAACATAAATATTGTAAACTTAAATTCACGCAACATCTACTTCTGCAATAAAACGTCATGTCGAAATAGAATTTGAAGTAAATAGGAATATTAGCATCATGAAATCCCAAGACATATTAATAGAAAAGTGAAAAAAATTAACACACACGTGCTTCTCAAAAGACATATTATTACATGAAAACAAGAGTTCAAAATAAATACAATGCATCCCAGGAAAAATTGTGTAAAATGTAAGTACCACTTCGAGGTAGAATGAGAAATCACTTCACACGCTAATCAAACAACAAACAATTTTTGTAAATTATTATTATTTTTTTTGTGGGGCTTTAGGGCTCGTCAACAGCGAGGTCATTAGAGCCCTTAAAACTTGTACAGGTAGGGAAAATGCAGTTACGCACTAGGGAGAGCCAACATGACTCTCCCCGCGTGTGGGACTCGCCGAAAGACTCAGCCATACCCACTAAAAACCCTCCTGCATTACAACTCAAAACACAAATTCCAACATATCGCAAAACTTTCCTAAAAAACATTTAAAAAGAAAGAAAAAGAGGAAAATGAAAGATACCCTAGCCCTAATAGCGTCGGGATCGAAAAGAACAAGAGGTGACCAAAGGAGGTCAGAAAAGAGAAAGGAAGGAGCATGGCACAAGTAAGTGGAAGTAATGCCAGACTCAGCTCGGGGCCCCGTGTTCGCCAAACACGTACTTACTAGATGTAAGTCCCCTGGGGGGTGTAAATTATTGATGACAATACTTGAAGTGTGTACAATGCACGACGAAAATATTATTTCTCTTCATTAACAATATCATAGAATTTTGAGATTTAAAAATTCACTATTTGTTCATAATAAACGTTTTATCATATTTTTACGCAACGAAAGTGGGTAGCAATGTACAAGGTTTGTCCGGTAAGTAAGGCAAAAAAAATTTCCTAGACATATTTACGCAAGGTACAAACTTTTAAAACTCTTGAAAATAGTTCCCTTGGGCATCTACACACTTTTTCAAGCGACTGTGCCATGCAAGGTACGCATCCTGGAAGGCGTGTTCGGAAACCTCGTCAAGAGTCTTCGTCACAGCGGTTTGGATCTTTTCAATCGTCCCAAATCGATCTTTTTTTCTGGCGCCTTTGATCCTGGGGAACAAAAAAATGTCAGTCGGGGCAAGGTCCGAACTGTACAGGTGCTGTGGCAGTGTTGCAAAGTTATCCTTGGCCAGGAACACCCAAATGCGCAAGAGGCGTGTGGCTGAGAACGTTGTCTTGGCTGGGAGCGTCCAGATGGCGGCGATCTCCCTTCTCGTGTGGATGACCTTTTTTCTCAATCTCTCCAGCACATCAGCGTAGTTTTCTGAAGGTTTCAAGTTTCCACCATTATCAGGACATTCAATCAACGATCCGTGTTCAACAAATTTCGCACGCGGGCCACTTTTGGTTGACGAAGGACGCCCGGAGAGGGGTTCATCGACTGCCTCCCCCCGGCCATCCTTAAACATCTTCAACCACCTTGAAACTTGAGAATACGAAAGAGCTGCGTCCCACTAAGCTTCCTTAATCATTGCATAGGTGTCGGCAAGATTTTTGGCACAAAATTTGATTGCGCACCGTTGTTCGAGCGAGTCCTTTTTCGCACAACGTGACACAGATAGTACACCAAAACAATGACCCGGACGCTCCGAGATCTCGCAGCACCCTGACCTTAGCAGCGGTGGATAGCATAAGCCTCCCCCCACCTAACCCAACCAATTCAAGCGCGCTACGACCAGTAGAAACGCAGGAAGCAAAACATGTACCTTAATAACCGGACAGACGTATACTATTCGTTTACCTTTTGTTTCTTTCAATATAAACAATTCTACGAGGCTGAAAATTGGCATGTATGCAATACTATCCGGGTAGAAATAAGATAAAATTGAGAAGCCTGCTGAAAATGTGGAGTACATCAGATTCTTTCATTTCCAAACTTCATTCTTCCTTCCTAATCCAAAAATCAGGTAGGTTCAACCTTCTGAATGGTGAGTAAAAATTTGGGATACTGTTCAAGTTCGACGTTTTTATGAAAATACTGAGTTACGGCTTTCATGCTTTGCCGCATTTTTTCAAGATGGCGACGTAATAAACTTTTCCGCAATTATTTCTTTTACAAGGCGGGTTACGACAAAAAAAATACTAGCTGAATGATTCCGGTGTCGCCCGGGAGCATATGTGATCATACATTCTCACATTCTTCTCTCTCCCTCCTCCTCTCCCCGTAAAAAGGCGTATATTCGAGTCGAGTCCATGGTTATTTTGTATTATGAGATGATTAATCGTATTTCCAATGACATTATGTACCCTTTACACCACAAGAGGGGTACGAAGTCCCTAGAGGTGCAGGTTGGGAAGAGCGTGACAAAAAATAACCAAAAATGTCCGCTAAGAAAGGACTTAACAAAAATTCACCCCTAAGGGTGAAAAAGGGAAACTGGTGTTTTCTAAAAACTTTTTTTGAATTACACATAAGACACATATTACAGAATTTACGCGAGCAAAGCTGCGAGTATTCAGCTAGTTTCTCTGTATAAACTTTAGTCAGAGTACACCCATAGCGAAAACCAAGCGCTTCTGTTCTAATAAGGGAACTTTCAACAAGCGAAGGTCGAAATGGTCCTGATTTTTCTTGTACTGAAACATATTGACTATTAATATGTCATGTCAAAATATTAGCAACGATGGAACATTGTAAGGCACTGACTAAAATTAGAAAAAAGATTCTTTTTCAACGACGAGTGTAATTGTTGCGGGTCTTGTACAACCCTGAACTACCAAGCCGCGACAGCCGAATCACTGACAGCTTCGATTCGTCCGATTTCTAGGGGTCTTCTAATTATTCAAGGAAGAAAAGCAAATGCAAAACAACAATGCAGCTACCCGCTCATTTAAGAAATGGAGGAACTGATACAGACGAGTCAAATATCAAAACAATGTAAGTTTCAACCTAACAGAAATAAAACACAAATGAATAAAAAACGTTCAAAATTAATTCAGAATACCTGAAACTCAACAAGAAAGAAATTCTTCAGGAAATTAGCCAATCAAACACCATGAATTGGACGGACCTTGCAGGTGTACTGAAAAACAAAATGAGATTAGAACAACCTCCAAGAAAGAGGAAACCCAGGAGGTGGAACATCGCCTGTGACCAGGCAATAGAAGAGAGAATCCACGCAAGGAATAATTTCAGTAGCAACAGAACTCAGAGAAATGGAAGGAGTTTTTGAAGATACAGAAAAGATCATCCAAGGCGATACGAAGAGAAAAACGAAGCTATGATATAGACCGGTTTAAGAAATCGAACAAGACTTTATCAAGAACACAAGAAACTTTTACAAAGTCTTTAGAGAAAGCTTTACGGGATATCAGCTTTACGGGATATCAGTCTGTGTTTCCGCTTGCCCAATGGATCACTGGAAACAAACAAAAAATAACTGTCAAATTTTAGGTAAGTACTTTCACTCCTTAACTGCGAGCACCCAGTAGAAAAACTCGTCGAAAACCTTCATCCAACCCAGATTCAAAACCGCCACCTTTGAAGGAAATAAAAGAAATAATCAAACCTCTGAAAACTAATAAAGCCCCCGGAGAAGACGGAATCATAGCAGAAATTTGGAAACTAAACGACGGCAATCTCACGCAAGCAATTCACATAATTATTGCAAACATTTAAGAAACCGAACAAATAGCTGAAAAGTGGAAATGTGCTTTAAACCATACTCTTCACAAAAAGAGAGATAAAACAGATCCGAATAACTACAGAGGAATCTCACTTCTCTCTGGATCATACAAAACTCTTTCAAAAGCGCTATTAAGTCGGTTCGAAAAACAAGTTATACCCAGTAATAGGAGAGTATCAGGCAGGATTTCGCACAGGGCGTTCTTGTATAGAACAGATCTGGAACCTAAAGACAATTTTACAAGAAGGTGCAGGAATACTGTTGTAACTTTTGTCGACTTCAAGAAGGCTTATGATGCGATAGATAGGCAAACTCTATTCGATACTTTTAGAAGAGTTCAAAATCGACAGGAAAACAAGGGAATTATTCAACAGACATTAATCGGTACAACCTCGAAATTTCAATTCAAGGGAGTAATCTCAGAAGCATTTCAAATCCAGACCGGAGTCCGCCAAGGGGATGGGCTCTCGCCCCTCCTACTTAACTTCATTCTGAAAAAAATCGCGAAAACATGGGAAAATAAAATAAAGGGAATACAACTCGGAATGAAGAAAGAACAGAGGATAAATGTGAAATGTCTAGCTTTCGCAGATCTAGTAATTCTTACAAACAATAGAGAAGCCAAAATTGCCCTGGAAAAACTACATGAAATTGCACAGAAAACTGGCTTACAAATCTCCTACCATAAAACTCATTTTATAGAAAGAAACCTGCAGATAATCTCCCTATTATAACTCGATACGGGAAAGTGACACGAGTCCCCTACTTCAAATGCCTAGGAGAGATCATCCAGCCATCAGGACTGAAAAATATAGCAATAAAGAAAGAATCATAAAATTACAAAAAGCATTTAAGCTCACATGGAGTCACAATAAAAAGAAATATATTTCAGTCAATGCAAAATTTAGACATTACAACACAGTAATTCGACCGGAAGCACTGTATGCTGCAGACACGATGGTGATTCATAGCCAAACAAAATTACGAGAAATCGAGAAACAGGAAAGGAAAATTCTCAGGAAAATATTGGTCCAGTTTTTCGTGAAGGAATTTGGATAAAGAGGCCATCAACAGAGATCTTCAAACACAGAAACAATAACAGATGCCGTTAGAAAAAGGAAAATGAAATTTTTCGGACATATCCGCAGGATGGAAAGGAGAAGGCTCACAAGGCAAATCTTCGAGAAAACGAATGCTAGTAAAAACAAGACAAAATGGATCAGCGAAACAGAAGACATTAAAGTGGGAATTACAGATGATAAACAATCGAGAGCAGTTCAGGAAAATCATAAAAATCAAAACCACGCACAAAAGAGAACAGGGAATACATGGTCAGAAGAGCGCAAGAGATAACACAGCGAACTTATGAAGTGAATTTGGGAAGAACGAAGGAACACAGAAACAACATGACTACTCAAGATCAAACGCTCTCTTAAAAGGGAACAATCGAAAATTATACATATAATTATTATAAT
>NNCF01133423.1:95185-132345 GCA_002313205.1 Laupala kohalensis | reverse complement strand
GTATTATAACTCGCAGCTAACTTTTTATCTTATCTAGGAACTTTTGCTGAAATTTTTGAATCCGCCTCTGCCTTAGGGCCCTTGATCGGAATTGATGGGATGGTCCCTTGCTTGCTTCCGGAGAGTAAATTGGTTTATTGTCCTCCACGTGGTCATACGCAGTTTGTACTGTTTTTTGACAATAAATTTATTATTACCACTAAAAATGAAAAAACAATGCAGAGATGGTTGCTTCTGTATCCTTTCTAAAATAGCGTTCAGTCATCTCACTTCATAATTTAGAATAAAATCTGATGCTACAGTTGACGTTAAGAATCATAATACAGTTGACGTTTATAGTCAATAGACACAATCGAGGATAAATACGGACGAAAACGGTATTGGAAATATCATTTGTTTCAATGTTTGTAATCCATTGAAGAGTAATGCAGATTGTGTGCTTCGCAGTATTTGTACTTGCTGAAGAATACTTCGCGATGCTTTCTTAATACTAAAGAAAATGGAGAAATGGAAAAATCGACGAAAGAAAAACTTTTGATTTAGCTATTGATGAGACTTTTTTTACCAATACGAATACGTAAATTAGCACGTCATAAAATTCTTGTCATATTGAAAAACGAAAGAGTTGGAAGGACAACAATGGTTATCACCGAATCAAGTTTGCATTCACACTAAATCTCTCGTGTTTCGAAAGAAATATAAATGTGAAAATAATGAGTATCACATATAAAAATAATTAAGAGTTCCACAATTTGAGTAATCACACACTTTCGGAAATACATAAGAAATGAATCAACTTACTAACAAAGCGAAGAGTATGAAGTGTTGAAGAAACATATAACGTTTTCGTTTTTTTTAAATCAATAAGTTTTTAGAGGACAACGAACACAGAATAATAAGAAATATTAGCACAATATACTTACGTGGAGAAGAAATCTCCTGATCCTACATACTGATCAGGATCTCCTGAGAAATAATCCTCCAAAAGCAGTTTTGCAGTCTGAAAAAAATGGAATGATGAGTAAATGCTGAAAACACGACTTATGCAACAGTTAATCCGAGAATAAATTTCCTTTTTCAATAATTCCCAGCTTCAAAGAGTAGTCAATTTTACCGCTACGAATTGTCCACATGATCACATATTTACTTAACATTGACCTAGGGTTAAGATTTTCTGTGATGCATCGCTCCATTTTACGGATATTAACACAAATCTCAGTTCACATTTACGAGTATCGTCATTCTGAGGTAATTTTGTAATAGTCAATATAATAATATAGTGAAAAATGATGCATCTGACTCCATGGAGAAAAAAAAACTACTTCGCATCCTTGAAGACACTAACGACTCGAAACAAACAAATTTAGAAGCTAAGTGAATTTATTCCTTTAACATAAAAAAGGTAGCAATGTTGGTTTATTGAAAAATCGATTTCCCGTTTGCAGTGAAATGCCAAAAAATGTTTTTCTGATTTTCTTATAATCATCTTCATTAACGATATGAATGGAAGTTTCTTTCGTGAGATAAACTTCTTTAGGAGAAGTAGAAGATTTTATGATTAAGAAGTAGATGCATTAAGATTTTTTCTTGAAATCGAAAGAATATTCACAAGATGGACAGTAGTTTTCTATAACAAATTTCCCTGAATTTTCTATGTTCTCAAGAGAATGTTTTTAATTATTTTCTGACATTTCTTGCAAATTATTCCAAATCAGTCTGCAAGATAAGTTGTGGAACACATACTATTCGTAGACAATTTTACTAGTGGCGAAAATCTATCAACAGAGTCAGCTATCGATAGTTTCAAAGTATTGTCAAATTTCCGTTCATGTTGACAACATCGAGTGAACCAACTTCTAATGCGGTTTGCTTGGCTTACATTTTAATTTAGGATTTGATAATATAGTCAACTTAATAGATGCGTAGTTACTCGATTTTGTACTTTAGAAAATCTATCATGCCTTGAAAAACTGAAAATTGTGAGTTATTATTTTAAATAGTAAACAAAGAATAAACGTAGGTATAAAATTTTGCTAAAAGCACAAAATGCGGTAGAAACAATCCAAGGAAACCAGTTTTTCAATCATATCTCCAAGTGAGATACAAGTCACAAAACATACCCATGAAAGAAAACATGTTTCGAACTCTAAATATGTGTTCTAAATTGTTCATGTCTGTTCAATGGAATCCGTTCAAGGTTTTTGCTCACTCATGCGCGATTGTGATATTGATATTTTCCGATTTACCCGGTGACCAAATATCGTCCTTTCCACGATAGCAAGTGATAAAATCAGATTTACGAAAAATAGAACAAAACTGTTCAAGTTCATATTCAAATGCAATTCTGACTTCTGATTCGTTCTCGGAGTACGAAAATTATGCGGAAACGATTCCAAGATCTTCCCTGTAGCTTGAAAAGTATTAGGGAAATTTTGGAAAACCACCCCCATGGGTCAAATAAAAAATTTCGAGTTTCCTGCGGGTCAAATCGCCTAAACTTGTCGAAAGACTTATTGTACCATAGGAAAAACTTGTATCAGAAAATGCAACATATTTTCAGTTGCTGAACGCACAATGACTGCGTACGTGGTGACTAGACGGCCATGACGCAGGCTACATCTTCTTGCTTACATCCCTATCCCCCGCGTTAGTATCACACATAAATACATAAAAATTGGTATCAATATATTCAAGATACCTTGAGATATAACTTTTACACGAAGATTTTTTTGTATATATTCACGTAAAAAATATATATCACAAAAACCAAAAATGTCAACGCGAAAAAAGAATTTTTTCACATATCTCCTATAACTGATAGAAAACTATTCGTATTACAGCAAATATGAAGATAATACTGTAGCCAATGTAATAATAAATAAAACAAAAAATATTTGCACTCGATCTTATCTTTAGTTGCAGAGATACGGAATTTTCCGTAAATGTTCACATTTTACCACTTTGAGGGGGGGGGGGCGTTAAGTTCCTGGGGGATTCTTAGAGACTTTCGTGAAAATGACCCTTGGGATGTGGTCTATCAGTGGGGAAAAATTCAGCTTTACGCCAATTTTTTTCTATCAAAACCTTTATTGATTGGGCTAATGGTGATAGATAGTAGAATCCAACGACAGTGCAAGTGATAGATCTATACTAATAAAAATGAATTATATGAATTGTCTGTGACATGGAAATCGGAAAAGTAATTGTTCAGACACTTTTTTTGTTGTTGTGTGAACAAGTGAATCATCTATGAATCATATACACTTTGTGCACAATGAGCGACATATCTCAACTGTTGGACTTTGTGGAAAATTTCTTCCATCCTCATAGGTACATTCAAATTTTAGGCTTTGAGTTTTAAAAAATAGATGAAATGATTGGACATAATATGCCTGGTTATTAATTACAAATACTTTTATTAATTATATTTGTAATACACGAAGCTGCACTCCTCGCGGGAATAATGTCCAAGAACCTCCGTCACGACGCGTAATATTCACGACATCGACCGTGATAAACATCGATCCATGGTTAAGCTGTGACGTCACGCAATCGATCGACCTGGCAGCCCGGAGGCGGGTTTGAACAAGGAAGGCATTCATTCGCTCTTGTAACCTCGTCTGGAGAGTCAACTTCACTTCGCTTTAGTACTCTCATCAGTCGGCAAGCAAGCAGACCTTTTCTGCTTCAGCCTGCACCAGGACACAGTTGAAGGAATTATTATCTACTTGAAGATCTTCTCTTCAATTCATCGGTCTTCAATTCAACTCAACCTGGCATCAACTCAAAAACCATTCAACTCGACATCGACCCACGCCATCCTAGCTGAATTTAAAGGAACGGATCATCTCATCACAATGTATCATGGAAATATTATACTCAAAAACCATTCAGTTTTGTATCTTCATCATTTTTTTTTTACTTTCACATTGCATGTCATATTAAATTGTTTGTTGGCAACCAGTGCAAATTCACACCTCATCCACCTTCCTCACTCTTTAATTCATCTAAACATTTGATCCTTCGAATCTCATCATCCTTGTGCAGGTATTTTCAGCAAAATTATCTGTACAGTAATGATTGAAATTACTTAGAATTTCAAAGGATTCTTCATAAGGGTTATTGCAATTAAAGTGCGAAGTATGGTAAATACTGAATTACAAGAGCAGAAAAAACTATTCAAATTGCTTGCTAATCTGCAACTATGAACCGTCACTCGCATGATTGTAGACCATTAAGCTTACTAAAGTGTCCGACAGAGTTCAATCGTGTTAACGAGAAGTGGACAATCCATGGAAGTACGATCTACGCCACCGAATCGTAGAAGCAAAATTTTAAAAACGCTGTGAAGAACATTGTTTCCAACTACATAACCTAATAGTGAAATGGAAACCAAAGAATAACGATGCGCTATATATATTGGGTAGCCGGAATTCTTCCCCTCAGAATCTGTCATAAGAGCAATTCTTTCAACTATTCAAAAAGTTATTTTGTGAAATAATACAATAAATAACAAGTTCATCACCAGTTAAATGTCCCCCTAGTGTTCTTCTCACTTTCGAGCTCTTCCCACCACTCTTGGTATATTTTTTTCAGTCACAAACAATTTTGAACCTCGCTTAGCAGATTATAGCAAGTGACAGTATATTCAATGAAAACAATGCATTTATAACTTATTGTAGACGTATGTATGGCATTCATAATATTTCAAGTAGCCCAAATAATATACAAAATAAATAAATTTGAGTCTTTTTATGACAGTTGGGATCTTCTGAGACTGAATGTCACCACTAAAATGAAATCAAACAAAAATATTCATTGTCACCTTGTTTCAAGTCATAGTTTCCTAAGTGTTTTTGACTAACTTATACGGCAATCATGCTATATAATAAGGTTGACTAATATTCGTCAAATATCGAATAGTCGACTTGACGTTTTGGTAATCGAGTCTTAGTTCTAGTGTTTAAAATATATATTATGAGACCTGTATTATTAATTTCCAGAATTTGGAAAACCTTCAAGTGGCATAATCATCTTTTTATTTTAGCGACCGTATAAAGACAATATATTCAACGCCGTTTTTCAATACTGAAAGAATATGAATATATTTTTCCGAGTCATATGTCCGCCTATGAAGAGAAATAAAGGAAAGTTTAAGTATATGTTACACACAAAACCCGAGTTCGGTCATTGGACGAAAGAAACAATCAAAATTAGTTTTGGCAGATGTGCCTTTGCCAGAACTAGTTTTGAGCATTTTTAAAACGATCAATACTAATTCTGGCAAAAGAGATTCGTCCAAAACTAGTTTTGTCCTCTCAATAAGAATACAACTTTTTGTACTCGGAAGTCAATTTTCTTTTTTCTTTAGTACGGATGAAATGTTATTTTCGTATAAGACGCACTAGGTAAATGTCAATTACACGCTTTATAGTGTTTTTATGTTCGGATTAGAAGTATTTATCCCGAGTACATTTTCACAAGTTTTTTTTCAACTTGCACTTATCAGTCAAGGACTCCATAAGTAGTAAAACATAAGTTATATTTATTGTTTGCAATGTCAACAGTCAGGTGAAAATTGCGACGGAACGGGATTCGAACCCGGGACGTCTTGCTTTGGCAGCAGATGTGCTATTCACTGCACAACCCGCCTCGACTCCCAAGTCCGTACGCAACTTCCACCTCGCCTGATCCGGTGAACCTGGGTCACACCCCCCTCAGGGGATAAGAGACCACAGGCGACTGCACTGCTGGTAGCTCTTAAGGTCTTTAAAACTTCAAATAAACTTGAAAATGTAAGATTTTGTTTATATTTCGTAAGCTTGTTAATATGACTGTTAACAAGTGGAGAAAGTTATGACCTTCACGAGAATAGTTTGCGGATTATTGCAACATTAATTTAACATGGTCTCTTATGGGATTTCACGAATTTTCAACATTAACTGAAAAAAAGCTATATTAACAAATGTAGGAATTTCTTAAAACTTTTAAAAAATATTCACCGATATTTTAAAAGTATGAAAACCCCATGACACTCATAAGTCACGGGATCTAAAACGAGATATTCGATAAAAAGTAAAATAACGTCAGTCTACTTGAGATTACGGTAGTGAAACGTGACAACGATGCACAACATAGAGCGAACAACGTATTTCGTCTTTCGCCACCAGGGAGAAAACGAATGCCAAGGCCTTCCCAATGCATAAAGTTCAAAGAGATGAGAGCATTGATGTGTAATTTTTCATTTTTTCAAATTGAAATAAATTACTTGGAGCTAAATGTTAATGGAATACAATTTCAGAGACTACTTTACCTTTCCACATGAAACAAGATGGTTTTAAAGACAAATCTGAACCTATGCATCCGTGTATGCATAGGTAATGCATCCGTGCGCTTGCCAATTGCACTTTGAGAACGCTCGATTCAATTTACCATAAAATCCTCTTACGTAAAAAAAATTCTGAAATTTCACAGTTTAAGTAAACACCAGTCAGATGGTAACAGCCTGCAATTACATAATCTATGTATATAAAAGCGAAATACCACTGAGAGACTGACTAATCACGCAATATCAGAAACTACAAAGCCGATAAACTTGAAATTTGGTAGGTAGATTCCTTTTAGGGTGTAGACGTCCGCCACGAAAGTATTTTATGAAACTCCACCCCTAAGAGGGTGAAACGGGGGTTGAAATGTTTCATGTAGGCATCCAATGCAACCCACCATAACTCTTTATTGTCTCGAAAATTTTTAACCCAACTTTGTACACATATGACTGACTATCTTACAAGAAGCACTTTGATGGTAAGATATTCTAGGTACCCCTTGGGAGGAGTTGGGAAAAGGGAACGTAAAAAATATCAAAAAAATCCTTTAACATATTTGAAACCATAGTCNGATATTCTAGGTACCCCTTGGGAGGAGTTGGGAAAAGGGAACGTAAAAAATATCAAAAAAATCCTTTAACATATTTGAAACCATAGTTATCAGTGTCGTTGAGATGGATAAAGACACCCGCAATGCTTCGTAAGTTCACAATTAGTCCAAATTCGAGATATTAAACCCCTAGCATCCTTGGGGTAGGAATGGGAACGGGTGGCAGATTAAAATTCAAAACTATTCGATATTGGCGTTTTTTTGGTGGGGCTTTTCGGCTCGCCGACATCGAGGTCATTAGAGCAATAACATTTTGTACAGGTAGGGAAAAAGCTGTTACGCACTAAGGAGAGCCAACATGTCTCTCCCCGCGTGTGAGACTCGCCGAATGACTCAACCATACCGACCAAAAACCCTCCTGAATTACAATGTATCCTAACACAAAAAAGAGACAGACCAAAGATTCCTAAAACATTATAAAAACCGAAAACAAAGAAAAAAGTAAATTTAGAGACAGAATAAATGAAAATTTAAGAAAAAGGGATTTAAATCCAAACACTCCCGAGAACTTGTGGGAGGGGCACCGTTTCGTGTATGGATTTGAGTAATGATATACGAAGAAAGATCAGATACAGTTCCAGAGGCCACATTCCTGAAGGAATCTAAAAAGACGTATCAAAATCGGTTCGTTTTGTCCCAGCATAACGTTCAAACTGTTGGGTAGATTGTGTCGCCGTCGGCTGGTACTATAGTTGAGACACTCCAGAAGAAAGTGTTCCACGGTAAGTGTAGTGTTGCAAGTTTCACAGGTGGGGGGAAGTTCACCGCGTAAGAGATGAGATTACTTCTTCACGTCTGATATATTGGTGTTGAATATATCCCTTTTGCTGTCGCAGAAGAGAAGAGTCACGCTCTCAATGTCGCTTACGTCCATGATCAACCCCAATGAAGAAATATACTCCGTTTGGTTAAGGGATGAAATGTAAAAATAATCGAAAATAACTTATGTTAGTGTTGCGATCATAGTTTTCGGGGTTAATAAGATTATTATTGACATTTTCGAAGAACCTTAAGTTCTAAAAACAACCCGCATACATCCTTTGAACCCCAAGGGTAGGGAAAGCTACATAAAACTTATTAAAAATAATAAGATATCAGTGACGAGTACAAAGTTATTATTATTACTGAGTTGATTGAAAAATCCTGTACTCGTTTAAGGGTAATTTAGTCCCCATTTGAAATAAATATAGGATCCGAAAATACATCAATTTTCTTTTTTTGACCGATTACAAAAAAATTCCTTATACGTTATGTATAATTGGAAAGTAATCACTCTTTTTTTAGCAATTCATAAATCGCTGTATCTCGAAAATGATGCAACGAACGGAAATTCGGTTTAGCAATTGTTACGCAATATTACCTGAAAAATCAACGTGCTTATATTATTATTTTTCTTCAAAATTTCGAAAGGCACTGACAAAATTCTTAACACACTCACTTATGACATTAGACATCATCGCCAAATTTAGAAAATAGACTCTCTTGTAACAATTCGTAAAGGTCCGGAAATATCTCAATTTATTATTTTCGAGTCATTACAAAATTTCACTGATAAATTCTGTACAATTGGAAACTAATAACTTTCGCAATACAATATCGCTGTACCTCGAAAACGGTGCGACGTGCGGAAATGCACTTTAACAAATTGTACGCAGCATTACCTGAACAATCAAAGTTCTTATATTCATATTTTCAAAATTTTGATTATTAAGGAACCGGAAGTAGAAAGACGCGTGTAAAAAGTCGGTATTAGCTGTCCCGAAATGGCTTCTATTCCTAATGCAGTCGAAGTCAAATCACAAGATATGTTTCGAAGCATTAATTTGTCCTTAAGTTATCCATGGAACAAAAGTTTTAATATAAACACATACGATTTTGAAATTTTGAAATTACTCCCCTTAAGCCAATTATTAAATATCCGAAGATAATTTTTAATGTATTTTTATTCGACTGATTACAAAACGTCCCTTATACATTCTGTAAAATTCGAAAGTAATTATTTTTTCGCAATACAGAATCGCTGTATCTCCTAAACGGTGTGACGTACGGAAATGGGGTTTAGCAATTTGTACGTAGAATTACCTGAACATTCAATGTGATTATATTAATATTTTCAATATTTTGAATATTAAGAAACCGGAAGTGGGGTGCAGTGTGTAAATATAGTCGGGATGAGCTGTCCAGAAATAGTCTTCTATTCTCAATGCAGTCCAAGTGAAATGTCGTTTTGGTTGGATGCATTTATTTGTTCGTGAGTTGACTGGGGATCAAAATTATTAACAAACACGCACAAACGACATGGGATATCGCCAAATTTTGAAATTAGACTCCTCTTGGGCCATGTCGTAAGGATCCGAAGATACCGTTATGATTAAGTTCGACCAATGACAGAACCTCCCTTATACATCCTGCCTAATATTAAAGTAATTATATTTTCTTCGCAACACAAAATCTGTACCTCGAAA
Organism: Laupala kohalensis; assembly: GCA_002313205.1. NCBI lineage: Eukaryota > Metazoa > Arthropoda > Insecta > Orthoptera > Trigonidiidae > Laupala > Laupala kohalensis. Next base: position 122,944 of record NNCF01133423.1, on the reverse strand, counting down.
TCGGTATGACGATCGCAAATGCGGTTTAACAATCTTTACGCAGAACTACCTGAACAATCAATGTGCTTATAATCATATTTTCGAAATTTTAAATATTAGGAAATCGGAAGTGGGGAGGCAACGTGTAAACGAAGTCGATATGAGAAGTCCAGATATAGACTTCTATTCCCTATGCGGTCCAAGTGAGATCTTAAGTTTTGTTTCGATGCATTAATTTGTTCGTGAGTTATCGGGGGAACAAAAGTTTTAACATACACACATATGACATTGGACATCATCGCCAAATTTTGAAGAGAGACTCCCCTTTAGCAAATTCTTAAAGATCCGAAGATACTTTAATTTATTTTTTTCAAGCGATTACAAAACTTCTCTCATACATTCTGTATAATTGGAAATTAAAAAACAAATATTTAAATAAACAGATAAATAAAACATTATACGGTAGACATTAAACAAGATACAATACTTATACCCGTTAATTCCATTTTTTGGCACACAGTTTAGAGCGTTTTCAAAACGCTCAATACTAGTTTTGGTCGTTTACGTATTGCCAGAACTAGTTTTGAGCGTTTTGAAGCACAGAACTAGTATTCAACAATTTTTCGAAAACGAAGTTTCGTGATAATAAAGCGGATATAATTTCTAGAGTATTTCCATGAATGAGACATTTATAAAAGTGTCCCATTTCTACTGTGTTGATTGTAATACTCGGATTGATGGAAAATTTATATTTCAATATGTCCACGATTTTTATTAACCTTTTTATGAACTGAGGCGGAATATTAATAAAATACAACAATACAAGTTTATAAATTAATTTCTTCCATAAATTTTCTCTGTCTACATATTTAACATTGAATATATGTATGGCGCACTACAACTCTCGACTGCCTGAAGCAATTTAAACAAAATTTGGTACAGCGATGACTCACTATCTGGAAACAAACATTGTGTGGGTTACTTCCACCCCTAGGAGTGGTGGGAAGGTATTTATATTTAAAAATAATCGGAAACTACCGAAATAGGTAATGACTATATTTTTGAGGATGCTGCAGTTTAGAGTAACATTTCTCATGCCGCTTCAATCTACGATTACCCCTTATGAACGAACGTACACCCTTCGTCTAGGGGGTGAGAGGAATACTATATAAAAGGAATCGGAAATGACCGCTGTTAGTATTGGGACCATAGTTATCGGGGCAGCTGAAACTTGTACTAACATTCCCGATGACACTCACGTCCAAGATCAATCGTTATATATCCCTACAGAAGGGAATGCAATTTTAAAGTTATAGAAAATGATATAGAAGTGTTCAATTCTCAATTTTTGACACAGCTGAGCTTAACAATGATATTTTAATATAGTGTAAGTCAAAATTCAGCTTCAATGGGTAATAAGACAATGGGTAGCTAGCATTCCCTGGGGATGGGATGAAATTTAAAAATTAGCGGAAATGACCGTTATTGGTGTTGAATACATTACTTTCGGGGTCACTGAAATGAACAGTGACATCCTCGATTTCGCATGAGTCCATGATCATCCCCCGTTCACTCCATCAACACCAGGGAAAATGTCATATAAAAATGACCGAAAATGACAAATTCACAAGTTTTGGCGTCACTGAAAGGAAAGGTGTCACCCCTCATATCGGTTTAAGTCTTAATTCAGTCCCCATGGAAATGACACTCTCCTTTATCCCTGAAAGGGAGTGGAAACAACATGAAACGAAAAAATAATTGAAAAGGAACGATTTGCATCTAACAACTAGTTTTCAGGGTTGCTGAGGTGAATAATTGATTAGCCAATGCTGTTTAAATAACATGGAGGTACGGGGCCCTTGGAGCTAAGGGTGAGAAGGGAGGGACATAAAAATAATGTGAAATGATCAGTAATAGAGTCAAATTAGTCTCCGGGGTTGCAGAGATGAATTATTAAAATGAAAGGGGAGGGTAGGAATGGAGTAACGTAAAAATTACCTAAAATGAGCGATGGAAGTGTCGAGTTTATAATATTCGGGGTTGCTGAGACAAAATATTATAACTAAGAGGAAGGAGAACAGCGTGACCCGTCAAAACTATCAAAAATCTTACTTTTCAAGGTCGCTTTGATAAGGAGTGACGTTATCGGGGACGTTTGAGAATACGAACAACCCCTATAACATCGTTCTACCCTTTGAGAAAATATCGAAAATGATATATCAGAGAAGAATCCACAGTTTTCAACTTCGCTGAATTGTGACATCCTGATATTGTGCAAGTCTAAATTCAGCTCCCATGAGAAATAGCATCCCTTCCACCCTTAAGTCAGTCAGAGAGGGATTGAAGGAGGGTGGCATGGTACAAAAATGAATATGATTGATATGTGTTCATTCTGCAATTGTCAACGTTTCTAGATTAAACATTATACTACCAATGACGTTAGATTAAGTTCCAACCAAACGGTATGTTTGGCACCCCTCTAGGTGGGGTTGGAAAGAGCGTGACGAGCAAAAAAATGTCGGAAACGATCGATATTTGTGTCGAATCCATAGTTGTCGGAGTTGCTGAGATAATTATGACACTTGTAATGCCGTTAAATTTCTGGCTCGGTACATCAAATAAACTACAATTCAATCTTATCTTTCAGTAAAATAAACGTAAAAGAACTTTTTCTAGAACAGTTTTTATTTAGAAAGTGCTGTGCTAAAAAAATGGAAACTGCGAAAAAGTAAAACTATAAAAAAATATCCTTCCTTTGTTACTCATTTTACGTGCAAGACCTTAGAAGATGCATAAACATAGATATTTTTAAAATATTTAATATTAATTTAAAAAACAAAGACGTCGAGCGTCATAAATACTAATACATCTACAAAACTTTGAAAAAATTCTGAGTTTTACATTGCATTCTTTTCCAAAAATGTACTAGGAGTATATAGTGGCTGATCGTGGAATTTGTTGTCAGCTATTGCAGTGGAATTTGGTTTCATCGGAAATATAACTATTGGTTTCAAAAACTCCTAAAACTACGATCTGAAAATCAATAGCGACCACTTTCGATAATTGTTAGATTTCATCCCCTTCTCACCCTCTACTTAATGGGTGTATATCCCTCGTGGAGGGTGACCGTGGGCGTATGTTGCATTGAGAAAGTCAGAGCAATTCAGCGGTTAAAAAAGAGAGATTTAGTAAATTACTTAAGTTGAGTATCAGAATTTTTTTTCGAAAAGAAATAAAGCATTAAAAATAACATTTTGTTTTACTTTTAATAAACATGTTTTAAGGCATTTTTTAAATTATCGTCCAATTTCTCTATCTGCGAGCCCTCTTTTAGAAAGATATTATGAAGAATTCTCGAGAAAACACCGCAGTACTTCAATTTTTGGTACCATCACCACAAATGGTATGGTATGTTTACAACATATCATTTTAGAGCATAACTTACAGACTTCGATCATTTCTCCAGAACCACGCTTCACTCCGAGAAGAGCTTGTTTTATAATGCGATTCTGAAGCACTTGCTTGGTCTATCTTTTTTGTTTTTTTTGTTTACCATCTGCAATTTCAAAATTAACTTTCGTTTTTATAAAAAAATCATTCTTTTTATTGCTTTCAATGTGCCAGAGATACCTTCCTGCGCTTTTTGAATTTAAAATGGTGAAATTTTTCTAAAGTTCCTTCGTTTCTGGTCATTAATATAAAAACATTCTCGTGTGTAACGAAATGTTTCTTTGCCTTATTTTCTTCTGAAATGGGAAGGCTGTGAACCCTCGGCCGCTTCGAAGATGTATGGATGTGTAACACGCCTTGCAGTCCACCCGATCCACAAGGTGAGACAATCAAAACTTTTGAGATCTTGTCCCACATGTTCGGAGGAACAGATGTCCAGCGACGTGGAGCCCCCGCATCACGCCTCTAAGCATTTGCCCCAGAGGTTGTCCACTAGCGAGTGTTTATCCTTAACACCCATTCATCTCATCGGCGTGTAACACACCTTGAGGTTCGGTTTTTTAAATACAAGTTTAATCCTTCCTCGAGACCCGGCCAATGAAGGCAAGATCTCCGCCTTTGCAACACGCAACTTTCCACCATTGCGCCGATGGTGGTCGCTGAAGCATGCCCAAATCTTACGGTGGCGCAGTACCAGTCCCCAGCTCGGGGCCGTTGGTCCGCCAAACCCATACTCAGTCGAAACTGAGCCCCTTGCGGGGCCCTGTTACACAGCCACTCTAGAGAAATGAATTTCATCCATTCGTTATGGCTTTCTTCGTAATCAAGCGGTGATCAAAAGTTTATTCACTCGCCACATTTGACAATTAGCTATTTACCTATTTTTCTGAAATAATTAGTTTTTGGGATTCGGAAACAAATTTGGAATCGCGGCAAAAAAATTGGAATCTGATATAGCGAAGTCCATTTACCGACACCAAAGGGACACCCATTAGTGAAATTTACCCAGAAGATAATACGTCGGGACTTAGTTCACCACATACCGTATATATCCTGTGTAGTTTTATTTTAAATCTTATACAATGTCCAATCGTGCTTTTTCTGAACTTGAATAGATTGACCAATAATCATACTCGTTTCTTCACTTAAGTCAGCATGTTAAATTCTAATTTTAGGTTTAAATTTGTTTGGCCCGGGAAAAATCACAAAGGTTTCAAAGTAGCAATTCTTTCAATGTCACTTTTGCGATATACTCCACCGCGAATTAAACAATAGAGTATTGTGGCTATAGAGGCCAAAAATATAAGCGACAACAGTATCTACGAAATATGGTGTCTGTAACTACGAAACATTAAGCGCATGGAAACGTGAAGAAAAGTAACAGCATTCAAAGTTGAAGAAAGAAAACAAAAGGATAATTATAAAAGGACACCATTAAAATTTGGGAACTATTGGTTTCATGGTTTGTGAAATACTAATTTTTTAAAGTCAACGAAACATTGATCTATGTTGCACAAAAGTTCAACATAAAATTATTTATACAAGGTAACAAACTATTGGAGCGAAGTGATATTTGATAGAAAATATTGTAGAATAGTGCTAGTAAAGCTGCTTATTGAAAACCGCATATAAATTAGTGCAGTAATTGGCAAATTACAAAAAGTTTTTTTTTTACAGTTTCAAACAGGGTCCTGTTTTGTTCTAAACAAGACTAGGAGTAAAAGGTGTAATATGTAACTAGCAACATAGTACATCATAAACACAATACCACGTACGCGCATAAGGTAGGAGGGTTAACAAAGGTATAGAGACCCTATACGAAATTTTAAGACATTTGCCCAATAGGCGGTCTACTTATATGAACGAGACACAAGAAATGGAAACGTGTGTTTTTATAAAAGTGTTATAACTTCTACACGGATGGGACTTTTTAAGGGGGGTAGACGCTAGATTACAGAAAAAATAAAGAAAACTACGACTACACAAGAATAATATGGTAAAAAGAAAAATAACAATTTGAAATAAACTGGTTAAAACACCATGGGCAAGAAAGATGAACAGGACAACTTGAATAGCATATAAATAGGACAATATAGTGGCAAACATGAAACCGGCACACAACACACAAAATGGAAGCAAAACCCATAGTGAATATAGAAAACTTGAAAATGAGTGAGGTAACACAGGAGATCAAGAGTGGAGAGGGTGATCAGGATTCATCTGAGGAGATAAACATGAAAAACAGTGGGTATAAGGATGTTCTACGGATGACGATGGGAAAGAAAGCAGCCAAAATAGAAGACATGGAAAGAAGTGGAGTGAGTATGGATAGAATGCGGAAGCAAGTTGATAAATTTTTTTCTCTTGGCTTTACGGCTTATGTCGACATCAAAGGTCATTGGAGCTCGAAAAACTTGTACAGGTAGGGAAAATGCAGTTACGCACTAGGGAGAGCCAACATAACTCTCCCCGCGAGTGGGACTCGCCGAATGATTAAACCCTACTCACTAAAAATCCACCTGATCTACTAAAACATAGTAAACAAATAGAGACATTAGAGAAAATAGTAGATGGAACGAGTGAAACATAGCAGGGTGTAGAATGTGTGATACCACAGCAGGTAACAGATAAAATAATGGGAACAATGGAACCTATATCAGAGGGAATAAAGGAAGAGATCCATAGGCAAATAGTAAGAAAAACTGAAGAATTAATAGAGGTAGTAGGTGCAACAGAACGGAGAGAGAATCGATTGAAAACAAATACAAGATACCGAAGGCATAGTACGAAGTATATGTCATGAAGTAGAAAAGGTTGTAGAATCAAAAATGGATCAAATGAACATAGCAAAAACATATGTCCAGACAGTACAATCAGAAAGAAAGACACATACGGTTAGAGTACGGAGGTTACATGGAGCAAAAGAAGATAAAAGAGGTGTTACAGGAAACAATGAGGGAAATGAAGCAGGAGATAAGAATTCGAACAAATGGAAAGGACCTGATAGGTGTTATGCCAGATGCAATAAGAAAAAGAAATTATTAGTTGGTAGGTAAAACATAAGGTATACTGGACAGGAATTTTGAAAAAGAAGAGAAGAGTTGGGGAAGACTATACGAGTTATGTACAAATTTAATCACCGAAAAAGGAGGGTTCCCAAGGCAAACGGAACTATTTGGGGGAACCGATTTAAATAAGTAAAAGGGTCTTTCTCGTGAACCCGTTTAAAAGGGTCCGTGGATAATCGAGAAAATTTCTCGGATAACAATAATGTATCAAACACATTGATTTTCTTTAATTAACTTGTTAAAAACTGTCCCAACGTATAAAACAGCATATTATTATATTTATCAAAGTAAATAAAAATAATAGACCCAAGGTGGATTTGAACCTACGAGCTCTACAAACATACAATATTTCCTATGCAGAGAACACTACCCCTCAAAACACTGCTTTTACACTTTCCCATTATACAAGAACTAAAATGCACAATTTTACCGCTACACAATAATATTTGAACTCTGTAGCTACTTTATGTAAGCAACGCTAGCTTACGGAATGTTCAAGAGTGACTATTAAATCAGCCTTAACATTTCAAACAATTCCAATTTGCTTTGGGACCTTAACTTTAAACATAGTTATGAATGACAATGTCATGGTGTCACTATAGTCTTTGGCTGAGCGATGCGCAGTTCTTTAGAATTTGTTAACACTTAGTCGTGCAGGCAGCACAATACACGCAGCAATTCGTGTATTAACCTTATCACACAACAGGTTGACCACCAGGGACAAAAATCCATGGATTATGCACGCTCCCAGGTGTGCAATGGCAGTTCACGTTCCCCTCGCTCATTCAGACTCCTCCCTAGGTGACGCCTTTCGTCTCTCCTGGTAGTAGACTTCGATGGAATTCTTCGCTAGGAGAGCGAGCTGTCACTTTCGTCCCTAACTAGCACAACTTGACGAGGATATCGCTTAACGGTTTACATACTGGTCAATGCCATTTACCGCACACGTACCGAATAGTTCAATAACTCGTGCCAAATGTTTCTAAGCAGGACAATCATTCGCGCCGATCTACTTAAAATTCCAAGAAGATTCCTTTAAACTTGAATCTAACTCGTTCACTAGATGGTGGCTAACAGAAAGCTCATAATTGATAAAACTGATGAATTATTCAAAAAGTTAAATTGAAGTGATTACCGGAAACTTAACCGGTATCATCCAGTCGTATGGTGACCGAAACATCTTACCACTCGATACCTGATGTCTCAATCTGATATCTGAACGATGTAGTTGATCTGCCTCCAAAAATCTGAATGCTGATTTCCTACCTATCCCTTTGAGCGAAGCTAATCCTGTTTATACACTCTCCACTTCAGGGTTCCCAATTTTGGAAAACGACTTCACTCCTTCTGACGTAGATATTTTCTTCAGCAAATGGCTTACCAATTTTCACTTCACGTGGACAGCCCCTGATTGGCTTCTTTCGACGTGGCGTATCACAATTTCCACGAATAGTGGTGTTTGTTAACAATTATGCTTATTCTCTTATGTTCTGGTGTTTTTTCATCCATCTGCTCTATGACCCATTTTTTGTTCAGACCCTACTCCTCTTCTTTCCACATGGTAGTATTTAATTTCGACAGGACATCTATCATCCGTACTCTAACATCGTATTTTTCACGCCGTCTGTCAAAATTTCACTTGCACCTCTTTCCACTGAAAAAGCAAAAACTACGTTGAAGCGGTTCTTCTTACTCCATTTCCTTCCCTAGATCACTCGCCTTCATTGTTTACGTCCTTGCCACGCGACCCGGCGGTCAAAAAGAAAAAACCCGCCCCAAGTTGTTTAAGACACGTCTCGGTTCTTGTCTGCGGGCGTGATTCCCGGCACATTAAACGCCCTTCCTCTCCGCACACAATTAAAAGAACCCATGTCGTTTTAAGCCATGCTTATAGAACATCCTTTAGCAAAAGGATCTTATAAATATCCCTCGGTTTCTCTTCTATTACAAAAGCATCCCTCTCTTTTAACTTGTCACCATCTATCAATTATTTAACTTTGAATCCACTTGATCGTCTTCTGTCCTCACTTGTTTTGAACCTTGTCCACTTCCCCTTTCCACAATTGCTAAATATCTTTAAGAAAACTGATTGCAGCTGCCTGTCATAAACTTTAGGTTGCGCCCCCGCACTGTCCAAAGTGTTGGTCAACCCGTCCTTTTAAAATCGATTGATAAGCTACAGCTATTCAGACACCCTGTGTCGCCCCTACAGAACCCTTGAAAGAAATATTAAGAGTCGTATATTTGCAGAGTTTTAGAAAATGGAGGTGCTTTTGTGACAAGAAGTGCGGTGTCTGGCAAGCTGGTTTCAGCAATTTTTGGGAGGTCTGGTGTGTTTGAAATAATGGCAATAAGGCATGAAACGATAGAAACAATATTTGTTAGAAGCACACTTTCAGGCGAGATTCAAGGGTAAAATAAATATTTAGAGGCAATTCGTAAGCCCTTTTTTGGGGACATGAGAAGTCGTAATTTCTCAAGTCTGAAAAAAAGCAAATCTAGCTGTCTTCGAAAATTGAAGTATGTTGAAAAATGAAAGCAAGTTATAAAAGATTTTTGAACGAAGGACGGAATACGAAAAATCTTAATTTCGTCGATTCGGAGACGACCAAAATAACTGTCTTAAAGAAAAGGGACGCGCAGAAATATGTACACATGTCCTGGCAATTTCAAGAGATAGTGGTATGAGACGAGAGAGGAAAATGGGGGACAAATTTTGAAAACCCATGTAAAAAATACAATGAAGCTCCGTTTCGTAGAATTAAGAAGATTGGAATAATAGACCTCTTGTAAAGCAACATTCTCAAAGAAAGGAGACAAGATTTTGAGGACGAAAGGTCTTGATTTTAAAACCTAAACCATACAGAAAAAGAGGGGAAAGGAATGGCAACCGCACAGGCGCGCGCGCGTAAACATTGATGATGGACATTTGCCGTCGTTTGGTACAGTAAATGAAGGGCGACACAAATGTGTTGATATTTGATTGATGTTAAGTTTAAAAAAATAACCAGAGGCTGCTTTGTAAACATTTAACAAAACCGTGGAAGTCGAAGCGGCGAAATTCAAGAGAGACGGTTACACGCAGTAGACCGCACAGAGCGAAAAAAACGTGACAGATACAATACGAAATCAACACAAAATTAACTAGGTGTCTTTTGTATGGTTTGAACAGAAGGCGTGGGTGGAGAAACACGAGGTCCAAGGGAGCGGTTTCTGGGACATCTCAAACTGGGACACAACCGAAAAACAAGATCGTGAACATTTGCGAGTTGAAAAGAGGGAGAACTCAATTGATCGAAGCAAGTCAGCACGACATACAATCAGATGGACGACGCAGTACGTCTATCAAAGAGGGGCACGGTTCGAGGCACGAGAGCCCTAGTGAAATGTGGCAAGTTCAGATTCACAGAACTAAGAGTTCGTTTGTTGGTACCCAACTGTCACTAAGCAATAGAAGATGCAGCGTGAGAACCACTCAATTTAACAAGAGGTAGTCACGTGTTCACGGCGTATCGTCGAGAGAAAGCGACGAACTTTGTTAAATAGAACTGCGTGATTCGTCGAAAATACAACAAACGTCACGAATCTGCAGCCTATCGAGGTGATTCCACGTGGAGTAAGCCAAACAAAATTACTGGTTCCTGAAATCACGTAACATGTAGAAACGCGTAAAAATTCTTCAAAATTCTGAGAAGGGAGAGAATAAAATGAGGAGCGCGGAGGCGCAGAGATGACTTATAACTTATTCCGAGTATCACTTATTTTGAGATTCATTCAGATCGATTCAGAGTAATTTCTCACATTCGGAGATTTTTCACTTCGGAGTATGATTTTGCATTCGACTTCGAGTATTTTCGGAGATCATTCTCACCTTGATTTATTGTGAGACGTATTTACTTAGAGTGCTCAATCGTACGGCTAAGTGAGATAGCACTTTGGTTCGTGATCATCTGTGAGTGCGGAATCCTGTTAATCAGTTGTTAATGGTCAAAAGTTATTAATGAAATCGATAAAATTGCAATTTTGTTATTTGTGACTTTGAGTAACGAGTATCGTAGAATCATCAAATGGCAAGATAGGATTACATGATCAATTTCCGAACTTTAAAAAAAATTCGCAATAAGTTCCGGTCGAGGTTAGGAAGCGTGCGACTCAGAAAGTCAAGGTCACAAACAGTATATAGACCATGAGCTGTGAACGTAGTGACTGGAGGCATCAGTATGAGGTGGCTGGTTCGATTCAGCGGGAAAGCACCGCAGATAGTAGCAACAGGGAAGCCCTAAGGTCATCAAACCAAACTACAGCCCGAGGTGACCACTGAGTTCGGCACGAGGCAGCTCAACCTTTCTACACTGTTTTGTAAACAAGGTAAATTTCTCACTGTTGGATGCAACCAGCTTAAGTAGATGCAAGCTGTGTCTTCGGACGAAGATAGAACGTGTGCTTCATTACGACAGACTTAATAGGAAAGACTAATGTTTCCTTAGTCAGCAATGAACTAATTAGCCGTTTGTTTCATTAATATTTGTGTAAAGTAAATATAGGAGAAAATTGATGTGCTGGGGACTAGCCATTAAACCCACATGATTATGAAATATTGTGTAACATAAAAAGTGTGAATTTTGGGGGATAAACAAGGGGAATATATGAGAGCATGTGTAGGATAGAAATGATTATTTTAAGAATGTAGCTAGAAATTAAAAACCAATTTTATTTTTAAGCTGGGCGTATTTTATACCAACAGTGTTTCTTTTAATAAATGGGCATCAACCTCGCCCGTCATAAATTTCCTTAATTACTTTAGATTTAATGATTAATTGTGGTATGGTTAACCATTACCCTATTTTATTCTTGTGGTATTAATTAAATGTTACTACATGTGGCGCTACAATGAATTAGCCTGAGGAATTAGCAAAAGATCTAAGTAGACCTTCATTCGTTTTTTGAGATTGAATATAATTAATTGGTAATTAATATTCTCTACTACCCTATTTCGGTCTTCTTATAATTAAGGCTTTCCCAACGCGGGGGTTTTAAAATCTAATTAGGGTGGTTAGTATGATTCGAATCACTTAGCACCGCGAAAGAATAAATATAAATCGTTTAATTAATTATTAATAGATTAATGTTATTACCATATAATTTTTTGGTCTTCTTACTATATATATATATAATTCCTCATTTTTTATTAGATTTATATTAATTTTTGTAGGGAAAGTATAAATGTTTCGTGAGCGAGTGGAATTTTCCCGCGACCCTTAGTGAATGACAGTATTGGAGGGGGGAGACGCGAGGCCCAGGACGTTAAGTCGGATCGTTTTCCCTGTTCGGACGAGAGAATATAAATCTGCCAAATGAAGTGAGCTAGCGTCCTACGCGTTATTTCTCGAAAGAAGAAAAAAAGAGAATATGGCAACGGCGGAAAAGGTCTTAATTTTTTCGGAAGCAAAGAGAATCAGTATCGGGACAGGGTGATACGTGTGCGCAGTTATAGTGAGAAGACACGGAAAGTTACTGGAAAGGGGGACAGGATTTTTTTGAGCCGAAAAACGGACACAAACGAAGAGAACAATTATGTTATGTTGAATAAAAATGGGAGACGGGATCGAGATTTGAACTCGGGACCTTGAGTTTAGCGCGCTTATGTGCTTACAAACTGCGCCATCCCGTTCGCCTCCCAGGTCTATCTTCCATCTTCAATCAACTTGCGAGACCCGAAGACCTCTGAGGTGGTCTCGTAGACTACGCTCCTCATATGAGGCGACTGCCTTAGGAAGTACTTTGTTTTGGGTAGTATTTTCCAATTCTGGTTCATAAGAACACAGAAACCTCTTAAATTAATCTGTTAACTGGTGGTGAAGTTCTCCGCAATTTAGGAGATTTCTGAGAACAATTAAGCTTGGGCGCGCAAGGCCACCAGCCCATACAAATGTGAGTGCGATTAAGTGACGAAAAGCAGTAGGCAGGTGACTGCGTAGAAAGCGTCGTAGACCTGGAAATTACACAAATGTCTAAGATATGGGTTTGATACCCCAATATTCGAAAGCTGTCAAAATTAAATGACACATCGTTAATAAATGAGACGTGGTATCTGGCTAAAATCACCGGAGGGATGGTGGGATAAGACGAAGTCTTGAAAGTTACCAAAAGCTAGTCTGATGATTGGCACGGAAGCAGTACACATCATAACGAAAACCACCGACTTTACGTCGAGTAAAAATTAAGCTCTATTGGGCAAGAAAAACTCACATGATTTTAAAAGGAGCACGTTTGCAAGTTTCGGGGTGATAGTGGGGACGTGTCTACAAATTACCGAGCGGCTACGCTCCAAGAATCATTGAGATTTTTCATTTCAAAATTCTATCAATATTCATCGAGTGGTATTTTGAACACGAACTTCAAACTCCAAGGACATATGTTCTTTAAACTTACACTTCGGAAGTTTCATTCCGAGTACAAGTTGTAATAAACTATCAACAGTTGGCCAGCTAATTAGTTACGGTACTTAAACTTTGCGAGCAGAGTTCGTTACTTAATACGAGTGCAAGTTAACACGAAATTTATTATGAAATACTGTCTTGAAGATTCGATTCTGTCGCTGAAGACGCAAATTAACTTTTACTACGCTGAACAATTACGGCGCCAGCGGCCAGCTGATTTATTAGGTGGAACGAGAAAACGAAACCCAGGCAACTGCAAAGATGGTGGACGGTCACTGGAGGTGATTGAGTCGACGGAGGTGGAGAGGAAGGTCTTCATGAATGACTTGGTACCATGAAACGCGCACCGATCTACTTCCTCAACCTTCTGAATGATGGCAATTCACCCTCAAGGTAACGACGAACTGGCTGCACCCACTGTTTATGTTGCGTGGCTGCGAGAAGAATTGTGCAACGGACATAAACTTTACCACCCTAACCCAGCACTTTATTAATCATAAGTTTTTACTTAATTAAGAAGGGTGAAAAAGATGAAAACTTAACTATTGAAACTCCCTAATTCATTTCATGTTAATGGTTGGAGCAATTAGCTACCAGGAATTAAAGCAAAAAGAGAAATTTAATTTTGTTATGTGCGGTATTGTGATTTTCGGGGAGTGTGCATGGTGTGTTAGTTAATAAGCATGTATAATTGTATGAATAATTAAACTAATTGTATTTTATTTGGCGATTTCCTTTAACAAGGAACCTTAGTGTGTGTTCTCACTTTAATATATGGGCCGAATCTAGTCTAAAATCAGGATTTGGTAGTAGGAGAAAGTGCTAGCCGAAGCATATGAAAATAAGATAAGTGTTATCCACTACATCATCCACTATTTCCCATTACACCATCGTTTTGTTACAATTGGCTTGCCCAACGTTGGGCTTGCTTATTGCTCATCCGCTTTGCTATTTTTAATTCACAGCATTCAGTTGTGTCGCAATTTGCGTAAGGCTTATCCACTACGCCTTTTCATCTAAATCCATTAGTTTTGTCACAATATATAGTAACAATTTGTTATAAATCGTGTAAAGGGTTATAACGTCTTAGCTAGCACACGCAACTACTTCTGCATAACACCTATATATTTAAAATTTAATAGGTCGGGGTTCGGCCCTTTTTAAAAAACATGAAACACCTTTCCTTACGAAAGGAAAACGCAACTCAGGTGAAATTGGTTTAAATCTTTATTCTATGAAAATTACACATTATCCTTACCCACTAACGTTTCAATTCGAAGCACTTCCACAACATATACCATTTCAATGTTCCTCCGAAATCACAATAACAATACTTGGTTATTCTCTTTAAGAAATTATAATGCTTGCTACACAACTTCAATTAAAGTTATACAATTGAGAGTATGATTTTTCTATGATCAACGTCTTTCTTCAATGACCTTATCAATTAACGTTCTTGATTGCCATTATGGCGAATGACAGTTTGATTTACTGATTATTTTCGCAGAGAATAATTAACAAAGTAGTGGACGCAGCCAGTCAGTCACTACCTTAACAATGGTACTTGATGATGGACCATCAGTTTCCAAAACGAAGTGGTGCATGCCAGCACGCCCCATTTCAGACCATACCATTCTTGGTTACCGCTACGCCTGTATTCTTCCATTAATCAGTCAGAGGCTGACGTTCCTCCTCGCAGCATAAAAACGCCACGCTCGTCGTTCCTAACGTTCAAATTGACTATGGCACCGCACTTGATTGCATTTATCAAAGTTCTTTACCAATTGAAGTTAAGTTGACGAGTTTATATTTCACGGCCGGGAACTTAGGCGAAACCTCGAACGAAACTTGCACCGACTACTTATAAAGTATTGCTTCTTCGCATTCTAATTACAATTGCTCGTAGCACGCCGGGTGCCGAACCTTGTAAATCATCAACTGCGTAAATTCAAAAATTATTGAAGTTCTTTAAAGTTGTGATCAACTCAAGCAGATTAATCAACAAGTGAACTGCTCGTAATGAAACATAACGAATAAGCCAACAAAATTGTGAACGAAGTGCTAAACGAAATGAATGAACAAAAGACAAAATAAACTCAGATATGATCTCCTGTGCTCTACTGACGCGATGTTCCACCCGATCTTTCCTGTCCAATGCGTGTTGTCTCTTGAATAAGTAAATTCGTCCCCATTCGAAGTTCTGAAGTTTGAGATAACGCTCCTCCCATTGTGACGTAATAAATGTTCTTGTTCACCAATAATGCATAATTTGTCACTCAACGTGGAGTACTTCTGATTGGTAGCCCCCATGTGACGTATGTTCACTACTGGACATCGCCACGCCGGATTCATATGGTTCTTTCCTTTCTCCGAAGTTAGTGTTTTTCTACTAGTTTGCCTTCTGCGGCATTTGCCAAGTTCGTGACTCTAATGTTTTCTCGAGATGATATTTAATTTTGACAGATCCCTTTTTTATTCTCGTCGTTCTCGCCCACGAAACTTTATTCCAACATAACTGATTCACATATTAGACACTCCTTAACTTTCTAAACCCTACGACTCTTCCTTCGCAGATGTTTAGGCCCTACATTGTTTCTGCGCTTCGTCACTCGCTCGTGGCTCGCCAGGCAAACCTCGATTCTCAACCCCTTTCTAACCTCCATTGTTCATCAGTCGCGCTAAAAGGACTCCCCAACAAACCCCTATCCATCCCCTGGACACATATGTTCCCGGATCCAAATTGTTCCACATATGTTCCCGGATCTGTCACCGATCATAGCCCGAACCTCCTCTCCAAATTTCTAAAGTAACTTTCCGGATGCTCTATCAGTTTAATTTAGACACCGCGTCTGGTGTCTAAATTCACAGCCACTTTAATTTCCTGCTAGTTCTTCGATCCCACATAAGATAACTCGTAGCACGCCTGAGCACTTTACTAGACATATTTATGACCTCATTCCAAAAGAAAAATCTCATAACCTTCGAAGAACCATCTTCCCACTCTATTTATGTCCCTTGCTGTGGGACACGCCGAGTATTCCCCACCATCTCTGTCAAATCTCCTCTCCATATAACAAAATGTTTATTATCATTTTCTTCAAATAATTTCTAAAATAAACGTATTAAAGAGTAACGAAATAATTATTTTTTACAATATATACATATATATTGTGATACATAATTATTTAATTACCATTTTATTATAAATATGTAGAAAAAAATATTAAGGAAAATATTTGGTAATTGGGAGGGACTGTTTTGACACAAAGAAAACTGAAATGGGAGTTTCCGCCGGGGCACGTGTTAGGGTCCCGGGAATGGTGCCATAAACCAGGCTCGGAGCACCGAGATACGTCGTGACCATTTGCGGGGATAGGAATGCGAGAAAGATAAAAGTAGTCATGAACAGGCGTTGTCAAAATACAAATGGAATATTGCGTTTTTAGAAATTCTGGAGGAAGATCTGGTTTGTTTCGGTGACAGAATGGTCATGTGAGGAACATCGTATGAGTAGGGCGTGGGGCCTAAGTCTCAAAAAGAATAAAGATCCTTGGGCCAGAAGAACTTTTAATTAGCGAGGCAATAAACAACGACGGGGATTGAAGGGAAGAAACATTTAGGGAAGGATGAAGAAGGGGCGGAGGTTGACCGCCGGGTCGCGTAACAAGTGTGATAACAATAAAAGACGAGTGATACAGGACAGAAAAAGGGAGTGGGGAACGACAACGCAAAAGAAGTTCTGGGATACGAAATTAAAAGAGGTGCGAGTTAAATTTGACAGACGCGGTAAAAATAAAGTGTTATTTACACAGCGCAACGAGATGGAATTTCCATTTCAAAATTAAATATTGCCTTATGGAAAGAAGAGGGTTGCGGATCTGGGAATTGCCAAGGTAACCAGGATGGAAAAATACTAGGGTGTAGAGCAGTGTAGTGTTAGTATTAACAAACATAGCTATTTGTGAGAACTGACGATACGTCATACAAGCCATGTAGAGGCGGGTCACGTGAAAAGGATATTGGCAAGTCATTGTCCAGAGAGAACCTACGACAGAGGAAGAGGAGTTATCTTCTCAATTTTTGGGCCCCGAAAAAGAGGGTTGTTTAATACGACGCTCCAGATCATCACAGTACATTGTAAATTTCGCGTTACAATTGTCGCTCCAACATCAGGCTTACGACCTCTACTAAATTTTGTTACAATTCATGCTGCAACGTGGAGCGTTGCATTCTATTTAACCCCCAGGACCTCTCTAAAGTTTGTTACAAATGGCGCTGCCAACGTGTTGCCTGAAAGTAGGACAAAGTGAAACATACAACACGAGTAAAATTGGTTTAATTAGAATTTCTGATATTTGTTAATTTTGAGTGAAAAAGTGTTCAAATTGAAAGCGTAACATAAGAAACCAGTACAAAACGTCATGAGATGCAGAGATTGATAAAGTTAAGAATGCAGAGGTCCAAAAATTTATCCAATGAAGACAACACTGGATTTAGTTGATCGCCATTCCAAACATATGAAACGTCAGGAGGAGCAAGACGAGTTACGTAATAAATTTGAAGGATTTTTTTAAAGAAGTCGCTTTCGGCAAAAGTAAGGAAATTAAGAATGTCGAAAAGAAACTTGGAAAATCAGATTTAGATGCGAAAGCACGAGAAATTAAATTTGATGTTAAATTAGAACAGAAGTCGAAGAAAATCGAGGCTAAATTCGAAAATTTAAGTTCCAGTTTATCTTCAGAAATTAAAAGCGGTTGTGAAATTTAAAATCAAACGCAAGAATCGCGACAGAAGCAAAATCTAAATTGTTAGAGACCATTAGGCAGGGAAGATATTTTAAAACCGGAGGAAAATTTCAAACTACTAACCATACAACATGACGAACAAAAGAAAGATCATGTAGGGATTAAAATTCAGGAAGTTATAGATCAAGCTCAAGTGTTAAATAATGATAAGGAGAAAGTCTAAAAATTTGACAATATCTCAATTGAGATTATGCAAGTAAATGTTTTGAAATCAGAGAACATTCAGAAATAAATTAACGATCAGATTGAAAAAGGAAAAACGCACTTGAGAAACAACTTGAGGATCAGTTACGGACGGTTGGTAACGAGAAAGAGGAAAAAGTTGAAAAGTTCGATGGTATGCTAAGTGGGCTCGAACAGGTGAAGGTAGACAGTATGAAAGTAGCATTCAGTATTATCGTAATTATCAAAGAAATTACTCAACCAAGGGCTAGTATCTCATGGCAAAATTACGAAGAGGCGACTGAAAAATTATGGCGTTGGGGCGATGTGCGTAATGTAGAGTTCAAAAACCGCTGAAACGTGAGCCAACATTCAGTAAATTTGAAAGAAGCGGGCGAGGAAGGCAGAAGACACACCGCTAAAAGACGGGGCGTCGACCTCCTCAGCTGGTGGGACGATGCTTGGCCAGTGGAGTTCGGGGTTGTGAGTGGCGTAGATTGGAAAAACCGTGACTCGGGAAGAGAAAGAGGGGGTTGCAGAACGGCGCGAGAAGTCGTCGGAGGCAGTAAAAGGATGGGAAACTGACACGCTTTTTCGCGAATGTTTCGGGCGGGCAGAATGAAATAGAGAAAATTCCATGCTAATAATTATTAATAAAGGGATGAGTTAGCCTGAGTTAGGAGGGCAAGAAGTAGCTGGGGACAGCATAAAGAGAAAAAAAGGAAAACTGTCACGTCTATTTGCGCAGGACGGGCAAATCAGAATGGATCAGAAATCCATGCAGTTAGTGGGGGTGGTAGAGATAGTGGGTTCTCTAGGAGGGCGAGAAGTCGCCGGGGCGGCATGAGGCAAGCGGTAGGCTGTCACGTTTGTTTGTGATGGTGGGGCAAAACAAAATGCATTTGAAAATCCATGCGAATAAGACCAGAGAGAGTAATGAGTAAGATAGGATGACAACTGAGCCGAAAACAATGAACTATCGGAGATTGTTACGTTTGTTTGCGCGGATGAAGCAGATAAAATGAGTCAATGAATCACACGCAATTAGTCAACACAGAGGGAGCAAATACCTAGGAAAATGTACGAGAATATTAATGATGCAATGAAAAGGAAATAAAGAGTAGATAGAATTAAACGAAGAAGAAAAAGATATGACGAGAAGAATTATAGCGAGTAATAGTGAAGCAACATACTCCATTAATTAGTGTTAATTAGAATTAATGTTTTTGTTAAGACAAGAGGCAAATTAGCCGTTATAAATAAGTAAATGGTAGGTAAATAGTAAATAGGACATATGATGTATTAGATATGTTTTGTTTGGGGGATAATTAGCTTTTATTACCGATTAATTATTTGCGGGTATAATTATTATTAGGAAGGAATGTTCTTAATCGAAAGAAAATGGGACGAAAATAGTAAGTGAATGAATGTTGTTGAGACTATTGTGAGTCAGAATACAAATGGTAGGAGTATAGCAGGGGATGAATGAAGACGGGATCATTTAGCATAGCAAAGGAGGGTAAACGATCACGGACGCAGTAGAGGGAAGCAAGACGGAGTCGTTGAGTAGCAATGGAGGGCGAGTGACAGGAGACGTAGTAGAAGGGGCGGGAGGGGAGGCGGGTGCAGTTCATGCTCCAAGAAGTCACGTGGTGTCAATGAAACATGTAAACGGCGAGACACAAACGTCGGAAATTTTTTTTGAAGGTATTAGTTTGGTGAGGAACCGAATATGTCGCTAAGAGGGTCTAAATCGTTGAATTAAAAAGGGGGTAGATTTATCGTGAATATTTTTGGGCAGTATGAATAATTTTGTAATTTTTTTCAAGTTCAAATCAGAAAAAATTTATTGAAAGATGAGACTAGTGTGCTGGTAATGTAATTTCAGAAGTTTTGAAGCTATTTTTTTCATAAAGCAAGTGAATGGGTTAAAAGCAGTAATTGAGAAGGTATGGTAAAGCCAAGATATTGTTAGATATTCCCGAAGAGAAAAGAGGTATTGTGTTAAAAAGAGTAATGAGAAAAGATATTTTAAAGTTATTTATTGAGAGCGAGAATAATTGTATACGTAGCACGGTAAAGAGGGAAAAAATAATTAAGTAGGATTGAGTGAGTCTTTTGTTTGTTTCTAATATGAGCGGTCAACACCCGGAGAATATGGTTCAAGAGTAATAAATTTTTAGGGTCTGAAGGACCCCATGAGCGCAGAATAAACCCTTCAGGTATAGCCATCTGGAAAGCATTCGACCATTATAGTCATTTGAGGAAGCAGCGTAAGGGTTGATATCGCATACGTCGTAAATGTAACTGTCTCACATCACTTAGAAAAATACAGGAAAAGGAAGAGCAGGGTACAGCGCGTCTTGAATGCAATTGTAGTAATCAATAAAATGGAAGTTATTATAAAGACGTGAAGAGTTAAAGTCAAAATGAGAGAATAGGAATAAATTGAAGTAATGTTAAAGGAAGGTTTTTTTAAAATAATTTTTGGCGAACGTTAAGGTTCTCAATTAAATTAATTAATCGTAATTTTGGGTAGGAGTAGGTAACGGAGAAAGGATAAAATGGGATTCAACATAAAAGTATTCACAATGAAGGGTTCATTACTGAAAATTAGCATATTCATAATTAAATAGAAATTTATTTTCACATTTCTGGTAAACTCGAAATGCTTAAGAAATTTCTCGATTTCGTGGGGGCATTTGGAATAAATATTAGTTTATTATAAATATGTACGAAAATTATTGAGATTTAATAAAAGAGAAGTTCGTAATTTTGCCCTCGAGTAGGCGCGTTCGAGGAAAAGTCGAAGTCAAGGGGCTGGTTTTGGAACAGAGAGAAAGTGGAGTGAGGAGACAGGTTCCACATTATTTTCATTTGAGTAAGCCGCATCAGTCTGATCATTACGAGTATTCTGTTAGCCGGAGTTCAGCGAACAATTTAAACTTAAGTTCAATGCAATTTTTCCAATGCAAGTTTTAATTAGTTCGACGCGAGTAGCATATACCTCGCTATTCGTTACGTGAGTGACAAACTATTTGGCCTAGCGGTCAATGGTACTGAACAGTACGAAAGCAATTAAGCCGTAACAGATTCGTCACGTGCTAGTTATGGAGTTCCCACGTCTTACATTTAACGCGGAGATCCACTTGGCGGGCGTAGCAGCTGCAATACGAAGAACGGTGACTGCTGACTGGACTGAATGGACATACATGCGAAAGGAAACAGCGTGTCAATGAACGTGCGAATCCACGGTATTCTGTAGTTGGAGGTCACGCTTTCAATAACAAAGGTAACTGCATGAAGCATACGTAACCGTAACTACATGCAGAGTACGGTGCATAGCTTGCGCCATTAAAATACCAGTGAACCATGTTGAAGTGCGCGTAATATCGCCAAAGACATCTGTTGCGCAGATATTTGTTATTACTGATCATGTTGAAATATAATGATTCCAAGTCTAATTATATTCATGAAAAAAGATTAAGAAATTATCAATAATTGGATCAGTCCGTATGCTGTTTGCCTTAAATGATAATGGAGATGTGTGGTGTATTTTTGTGTAGCTATTAAGAATTTGTATATTGGGGGATATTTAGAGATGGGGAGTGTATCAGAGTTGTGTTATGAGGTAAATGTTCTGAGAGTACTATGAAGTGTAAGTTACACGTCAATAAATAATTAAACCATATTTTACAAGTGTTGTGCTTCCTTTAAGAAGGATTTATGTATGTTCCACAATAATAAAATGGGCCGAACCCCGACCTATCTTTTGTTTATTTATTCTATTTAGGGTCATATGAAATTTTCAGCCGAGTGAGCTATGTAAGTGGTAGTGTGATTCATTATTTTCAAGACCTCTACTAAATTTCATGTTACAACTGTCGCTCTAACGTAGGCTTAGCAACCTCTGAAATGAATAATTTCTAACGTAGGCTTAGCAATCTTTGAATAATATTCAAAGAAAAAATTGAATGTTAAAAAAAAAAATCAAAAAAATTTCGCTCCCGAGTGCAGTTCGCAAGGACGGGCGGAAGGACGCTGCCTCGGGACGAAGTGGAGTGGGGAGACTGTTTCTTCAAGAGCAGGGGCCCTGTGTTTCTTTGAATACAGCCATAAAATATCGATCTAGTGCCTTGACATGCTGCATAGTTAGTTTGCGGGGACTGAAGATTACGGGAAAGAAATTAAATAGCTGTGAAGAAATTGTCCAGGTACGTTGTCACTGCAGGGGCAGAAAATTACTGTAGAAATTCGGGAAGAAAGTTTGGGCTAATATTGGTAATACTTCCAAATACATGTGCAGTTATAAATCAAAAAGGGAGATGGCCACGCAAAGAATGAAGGTCTGTTGTAGAGAGCTTCTCGTCAGACGTAAAATTCCATTAGAAAGACTAATGAGCGACGGAGGTCGTCGGTACGAACACGTAGGAAGGAGAAGACGAAAGACTGCCCAGCCACGAAGCTCACGGGTCAACAATAAAAGATGAGTGACGAAGGGCGAGAATAATGTAGGGTCAGAACCTACCACGTAGAAGTAGGTCTGGGGGTTGGAATCAAAAGAAGTGTTAGTAATTTGTGACAGACGCATTAAAATAACGTGTCGTTGGCAAGCACGAAAAGGAATGAAGTTAGATTTCTAAAATTCAATATCGCCTTGTGGAGAGATGACGGTCACCAGTCTCCGAAGTGTCACATAAGGGGCTCCGATGGAAAATACTAGAGTTCGGACTCAAGAAAGCATTATGATAATCAAATCTTGCTATTGGCTGTAAAGAGAAAACGTCATACAACCATAACCAATCTAAGATACTCCACGTGAAGTAGAAAATTAGTGATTATTGGTCGAAGAAAACAGACGACGTCACAGAAGAAGTCTTCTCTCAAAGTTTTAGTCGCCTACGTGGGGCAGTGCAACGTCGCTCTGGAAGAGATTCAGATTCATGCAGAAGAAAAAGTCAGATGAGATTCAGATTCCATTCATTCAGTGATCATGTTCGTTGATGACCGATAGTTTATTTTTAAAAGTCAGCAGACTGACTTAGACTTTGGTTAGAAAGACTTGGAATTTTATTTGATGTGACTAGATCATTAATTGATCATTTATGAGTTTACGCATGCCGGTGTACTACGAACTACTTTTATTAGACTTTACGGTGGGGCTTTAGGGCTCGTCAAAATCGAGGGTCATTAGAGCCCATGCAAGTAGAAAAATATAGTTTCGCACCATAGAGAAGAGACATAGTGACTCTTCCCCGTGTGTGGGACTCGCCGAACATCTCGACCATACCCACTAAAAAACCCCTTTGAAATCAACAAACATCCAAATAGAAAGATGAAAAAAAAGAAAAGAAAACAGAATATAAAAAAACATTATATCACACACACAAAAAAGGAAAACTATTTTTAAATATTATATTTTCGAATTACAGAAACGAACGATGAAAACAAATAAGACAGTAAATATGAAAAGGGAATGAAAATTTTAAACCCTCCCGACAACATGTGGGAGGAGCCCCGATCTACTCATAAAACTCAAAAGTTTATTAACATTAACCGTTTCCTTTCCGAGAATTGTTGGTAAATCTGAAGCCAGACCAATTTGTCTCCGTATACTTGAGTATCTTCTGCAATCAGTTAGTAGGTGACGCACTGTCAGAGAACAGCTACACTCCTCACTCCTCTCCTATGAGTGAGAGAACAATGTCCTATGCGCAGGCGGGTCAGCAAGACCTCGTCGCGCCGGGCTGGCCTACAGGAACTGCTCCATGACTTAACAGAAGATTTGATCAGTCGGAGCTTATTCCTTTCAACAGCTAACCATTCATTGCTCCATTCACTCAGAATCCTTAACTTGACAGAATTTAGGAGATCTCGTTTTGGAATCGTGGAGAAATCAACGCGATTCCTGAGGAATGCCGTCTTTGCGGAATCGTCTGCTTCCTCATTTCCACTGATACCCACGTGTCCGGGAACCCAGCAAAACATTATGTTCTTTCCATCACTTTGCATTGAGAAAAGTACATCCTGGATGTTCTGGATCAGCTTATCAGCTGGATACATTTTCTGCATTGCTTAGAGGGCACTCAGCGAATCACAACAAATCAGAAAATGTGATCCGCGGGAGTACTTTGTAGTACGCAATGCTCTTAATATGGCGTAGCACTCAGCAGTGTAAACACTGCACAAGTCGCCTAGGCGGTAGCCACTGGTCTCACGGGGAAATACCGCGGAGCAGCCGACACCATCAGCTTGCTTCGACCCGTCGGTAAACACAGGGATACGGACCCGGTGTTTGTAGAGTATTAGCTGAAATTATAACCTCAACATCGGAGCTAGAGAGTTCTTCTTGTCATGATGCAGAAGATCGAAAATAATCTTCGGCTTGTGCAAAGCCCAAGGGGGAGACTTACTAAAACCTTGATGTAAGACATTAGGTGTGCGTATATTTATGGTTTTCAAAATTTGTTTGGAGCGATATCCAAAAGGTTTGGTTGCTCTCAGTCAGTTGTTGTAGAAACGGATGGATGAAAAACCGAGTTGTGCACCAGATTGTCGGGTACGGTTTGCAAGTGGCAAAAGTGTCGTAGCATGAGAATTTGCCGCCGGAGGTAAAGAGATAGATCGCCACTCTCGACATACAAACTCGGAATGGGACTAGTACGGTATGCTCCCGTAACTAGTCGAATTCCTGCATGGTGGACACTATCCAATTTCCTTAAATAGCTTGCACGAGCAGAGCTATAAACAACGCAGCCATAATCGAACCGAGATCTTATGAATGCTCGATAAAACAGGTGCAGGGAATAGCGCTTCCCTGCTACTGAGGCACTTCAATAAATTCAGAGATTTTAATGTTCTTGCTCTTAGGTCTGTTAGATGTTCAATCCAATTCAATCTCTGATCAAAGATTAGACCTAAGAATTTCACAAAAGGATAGAATTTGAGAAAGTTGTTCCCCAGGGCGAGGTGAGGTTCTGCCAGAAGGCTTGGTCTCTTACTGAAAAGAACACAGCGCGTTTTCTCAGAAGAGAAACGAAAACCTGTCGTTTTCGACCAGTGGTATAATCTATTCAGGACGAGTTGGATTTGTCGCTCCGCACCTGACACTCTATGATGAACAAAAGATAGCAGTCATCGACAAAAAGAGAGTGTAAAACAGGATTCTTTACAGCGGAAATTATGCTGTTTATGGCCACAGCAAGTAAGGTCACACTCAAGACAGCGGTGAGGAACACCGTTCTCCTGAAGGAGATCCGAGGTGTCTCTTCCAATTCTATAGCGGAAGGAACGTTGATCCCAAAAGGACATGAGCATCAGACGAAGACGTCCTCTAAATCCCCAGGCATAGAGTTGTTGTAAAATGCCATGACGCCAAGTAGTATCGTAAGCCTTCTCGATGTCAAAGAATATTCCGATGAGATGTTGTCTTCGGACGAAAGCATCTTGAATTGCTGATTCCAGGAGAAGTAAGTTGTTCAGGGTGAAATGGAACTTTCTGAAACCACACTGAGATCGACTCAGCAAGTCATGTCGTTCAAGATACCAGACGAGACGTCGGTTGATAATTCTCTCCAGAGTTTTACCAACACAACTCAAGGCAATGCTTCAATAACTACTAATATTCGTTTTGTGTTTACCTGGTTTTAGTAAAGGGATAAGCGTTGCTTCCTTCCAGGAATTAGGGAATACTCCCTCGGACCATGAAAGATTAAAGATATCCAGAAGGTATTCTTTCGAATCGAGACTGAGTTGTCTCAGCATTTCATAATGAATTGAATCAGGGCCAGGAGCAGTGTTGTGGACTGTCGCTAGAGCTGAATTAAGTTCCCACATAGAGAAGGATGAGTTGTAGGGTTCCCAGTTGGTGGAACGAAAGTCAAAAGATGTACTGTCTGCTGTTTCCCTTTTTCTCGCGAAATCAGGATCGCAGTTTGCTGTAGATGTTAGGTCAGCATAGTATTCAGCCATCACTGTTGCCATTTCTCGGTTGTTGGTGAGAAAATGACCCTGATAATTAAGTCCAGATATTGGGACTCGAGAATACCTTCCAGATATCTTTCGGATTGACTCGCATACTTTAGTGGACGATGTTGTTCTCTTAATGGTGATTAGAAACTCTTTCCAGGAGGTGGATCTGGATTCTTAGATAGTTCTGCGCGCTTTTGCTCTAGCAATCCGATATGCGGCGAGGTTTTCCGGAGACGGACTAGCCTTAAATCTCCGCAATGATCTTCGTCTTGCCCGAATGGCTGAGCGACATGCGTCGTTCCACTAGGGGACATGAGGTCTTCGCGGAAAAATAGATGTTTTCGGAATGGATTCTTCAGCGGCGCGATGAATCACCTGGGTCAGATGGTCGACCCTCTCTTGGACACTACCCATTTCTCTGCAGACAGGGAACGGTACTCTGCTCAATTAGCCTTACTGAGAATCCATTTCTGTGGCTTGCTTTCGGGAATAGTCACACGTTTTCTGCAAGGACAACCAGATAGGATGATGGTCGCTACCATGCAGATAATCTTCTACCTTCCATTGAAAGATATCAGCAACGTCAGGAGAGCAAACTGATAGGTCTATGACCCCGTGCCAAATGCGAATTTGGTCATCTCCCCGGTGTTCAGTAGACATAAATCTTCTCCTACAGAGACAATTCAGCAGTCGGCCCCTGGGGCAATCGCTCGACGAGCCCCACAGTACACTGTGGGCGTTGAAATCTCCAAGCAGGAGGAATGGTCGAAGGAGCTGATGAATTAAATCTCTGTGGGAGGTCTCCGAGAAATCTAGTGTCGGAGGAAGATATATAGAACACACGGTCATGGCTGTCGCGCCATGAACTTTGACTGCTATAGCCTGAATTTGTGTTTGTAGGAGAACAGGTGAGCAGAGGATTGTGTTTCTAACAAACACGGCAACTCCACCTCTTGCTCGATCTCCCGTGGTGTCGTCATATCTGAAGCCGCTGTGTCCTCGCAGAGAGGGTGAGTTCTGGTGAAAGGTGTGTCACTTGCAGGCAAATACATATCGGATTACGACGCGCTAAGAGTTGTAACTCTTCACGTTGCGTTCTATAGCCATTAAGGTTCCACTGAAGTATGGAAGCCATTACTGTTTCGATCTTCCGGGGTCAGGTTCGTGAATGTGTATTTCCGCGTCACCGTCGGACAATACACGTTCTGACTCCGAGGAAGAAAGCACAGAGACGTTCCTTTTACGTCTGTGCGATTTTTTGCTTGGTGTTGTACTTGATTTCAAAATGTTTACGGGGTTCAGGGGTTTAGCCCTAGAAACAGGCTTTGTCTTTATGTCTTGTTTAGTACTACTTGTTATTTTTGTTGTCGATGGACGAGGTGTTGGTGTTGTTTTAGTTTTTTCGGGAAGGGTTGAGTCATTTTTGTTATCGCATTTGCACTGACATGTGCACGACGTTGTAGTAGACACGTCAGTGAAATCGGCCTGAACAGATACGGTTTTCATCTGTTTTGGAGTCTTGGCTGCGGTGGAGTAACTATTAGAAAATACAGGGTGTAATGTCCTGTATTTCTTCCGCGCTTCGCCGTACGGAATCTGTTCCGTAGTTTTAATTTCCTGCACTTGTTTTTCTTCCAGAAAGGCGACACACTCCCTGCTCCATACCGGGTGCCTGTGCAATTAATGCACTCAATAATTGCGTTTCCTGTATTAAGGAGTTACGTGAATTTCACCGCAATAAAATGGGCCGAATTCCGACCTTTTAGCTTCTAACTATTTTGTGAATGAGATATCCAGATTTCCAGTAGAAGCGGCTGAGTGGGATAGATAAAAGAATTATTATTACCCACTACTCCATTTCGTTTATATATATATATATATATA
>NNCF01133423.1:79110-95028 GCA_002313205.1 Laupala kohalensis | reverse complement strand
CACCTTTAATAGTCGTGAAATACACACTCGTCCTTAAATAAGGAAACGCAACAAATTTGTAACATTTACTTCATTAATTTATTCACAAAAAAATACATATTTCACTTATCCCAATACCAAAGGAAATATGACCTATTTTACACATTTATTACCATTTTGTTTTAATAATGCCCCCAAAATGCACATCTCATTTTAATCTTTTTATCACTGCTTAAAATATGACCTTTACATTGCAAATCAAATTATTATTTATCGAGTCATTCTCGAAATTTTCAAACATGATAGACACATCTAATGGGTTTCAGAATGTTAACTTTCACGGAATAACACTGGTCTGTCCAGATAGCCGCAAGTAACACGTCGGGCTATTTACCTGATTTTTCATTTGGTTTGGCTTCCCGCTACAAAACGTCGCATATTGTGGCTCCTCCATTGATGCCGATCTGCGGTCCATTCATGTCGGTTGCCCAGGTCGCCGCCACAGGTTGCTCCGCGAGCGCCGCCACGTCGTGCTCCGGCTCAGAATGTTGAAGTGCCTTTGACGCCGCTATGTCCCGCGCAAGTCGACGAGAATTGTCAATTACAAAATCGTCCACAAACCCTTTGTCGCCATTATTCTCTACACACAATTTTCATCACTAGCGAACGAAGTATTGTGTTTTACGACACTTAATCCGCGCTAAGGTCATTGACGATTCTGCGAACTTTTGTCGAAGTCGAACTTTACAGTTCTGGTCGCTTGTACTAGGAAAAACAAATGAATGGACAGCTGATTGTATTTAATGAGACCTGCCCTCGAAAGAGACGAACAAGACTAATTGTTCCATCTCAGAAATCCTCAGACTAGACGTAATCTGATATCTCAAAATATAAATACAAAGAGACTCAAAATAACTACTATTGTTCACAATCGAAAAATAACGCTCAAGAAAGATACCGGTGATGAAGGTGAACTCTAATCATCTATCCCGATTCCTCTGCGATCAATCTTTTCATCCCCCCCCCCACTTCATCCCTTCAAAACCTTTGAAACTAACTCCTCGTACAGTGACGTATGTTGTTTAGCCAATACCCTATCAATTTTTACTCCATGTGCAGTAACCATGACTGCCCGCCCCCCGTGATGTATATTCCTTCTAGGACAATGGCTGTATTTGTTCATATTAACGCTCTTTCTCGTGCGTCCTCCTATCTGTTTATTCACCGGCACTTTCCATTAATTGTAACCTTCTATTTTCACCACTTTATTTAATTTAGATAATAAAGCCTCATCCTCGGCGTTCTGACGATGCCATTTTATTTTGACATGTCTGGTAAATTTCAACCTCTTTCCACTACATGTCTCGAAGCTTGGTTCGCGTGGTCGTTCCCTACTTTGCCGAAGATCACTCGTTGACCTACCCTACCCCACGACTTTCCGGCCGTGTTCCTTTCCGTGATCAACAAAACAACCATATCTGTCCGCAGGTGGAACATCCCTGTAATTTTTCCCTTCGCACTTAGTGCCCTGGCTCGTTCCTGTCTTCCTTCCCTCTCAAAACACTTCACAGTTCAGCCCCTCTTTAACTTGTCATCGCCTATTAATTTTCATTTTGAATGCGCCGTAGTCGTTTCCTACCTTCACTAAAATTTAATATGGCTAGATCCTTCTTTTGAATTTCTAAAACCTTTCCCGAAAATATCGCAGCTAAGTCATAAATTTTGGGTCCCTCCCACGCTTACCCCGGCACAGAACAGATTCATTTTGAGCGTTGTCGCAACTCCTCCCCTTCGGGCCCGGCACCAGACCGCCGTCACCGCGCGCGTCACTGAATTTTAATTGTTAATCATCCCTTTTTATTTAATACTCAATTCAAGTCAAGTTTTCTTAATTATTCGTTTAATGTTAACAAATATTTATTAGTTATAATATAAATGTATATACTGTAATGAATAATTATTCATTACATTTTATTATAAATATTTAAAAATAAAATAAAGGAAGATTCAGTATTTGTGAGGTATAGGAAGCGGGAATACAATTAATTCGTAGTTTGCCCTGGAAAGACGCATACAAGGTCACGGATACGAGGGATGGTTTAGAGAACAAAAAGAGTGGAGTGGGGCCGGCCGTTTCCACTAGGAGCACGTGGCTGGGTAAGTTTCCATAAGTCATAAATTGAGTACTGGATTTTCAAAGGTCGTGTTGGAAAGTTTTAAAGAAAATAATGTAAGAAATAAGGTAGTTCCAAGTGGCGATTAACCAGACGCTGTAAGATTACTAAAGAACTGAGTAAATGAGATATTGCGTTTTAGAAATCTTCGAGGAAGGTTTGGGCTCGTCTTGACAGATACATTGAAAAAGTGAAGAATCGTAGAGTAGGGCGCGGAACCTGGGTTATGAAAAGAAAGATCTGTTCGGAGATCCTTGAGTCAGAAGGACGTGCAATTAGAGAGCCGCTAAGCAATATGGGTTGAAGGGATGAAACACTCAGGATATGGACAGTATCAAAATAAAATGAGGATAAAAGACGTTCAAGAGTATTCATATTTAAGTAATTGATAGGTGATGGCCAGTTAACAGGATAAGGACGAAGGAGTGCTTTTGTAAAAGTAAAGTGACCAAGGGGTGGTCATAAAACCTTTTGCCAAAATGAAAATTTCTATTAATAGAGCTGTGAAACGACACGTTTTAATTGTGAGAAAGGACGAAGTAGAACGAAGGCTGTTCATTGTCCCGAGTAACCCTAGTTCGTACAATACAAGACGAGTGAAACCGGGCAGAGACATTTAGGTAAAGAAAGAAGAGGCAGGGTTCTGACCGCCAAGGCGCGTGCCAAGTGAATAAACAATAAAAGCGAGTGATCTTGGGCAGAACAGTGGAGTGGGGATCCACCGCGCAAAAATAAGTTTCGGGGTTGGAAGTAAAAAGAGGTGCCAGTTAAATTTGACAAAGTCGGAGCGCCGGGAAATGAGGTCTCCTTGTCAAAATTAAATATTGCCTTATGGAAAGGTTGTAGAGCGATGAAAAATACTAGGGTTTGGAGAGAAGTCGCATCAGTTTTAACAAACATCGCTATTGGTGAAAGTTGAAATACGTCACGGCGAAGGAAGCCAATGAGGCGAGTCACGGGAAAAGAAAAACGTAAGTCATTGGTCAAAGAAACTCACGTACGTCACAAGAGTCGTTTTCTCAAATTTTGGGCTACGAAGTAGAGACGTGATTATTTAAAGGAGAAGCGACGCTCCCGACACAGACATTGGATTAATCGAAGATTATATTCGGTGATAATATAGAATCAGATAAATTGAGAAATATAATTAGCAGCGAAAGAGACCATACAATGTCCATTCTGAGTTGTCTTTGAGACTAATCATGATTTGGCTTGTCTTTTTATTCATCATATTAACTAATTACTTCAGTCAGTACGGTTGGATGACACTGAATTTCCCAGTGATAATTTCATTTCAACTCAGTATCTAATAAGTTGTATCAGTTGATCATTTATTTTCATCAGTCAGCGTGAAACGAACTACTCTAATTCGAGTTCGTTGCAATTTCTCCGCAGTTTTTAATTATTTTGGCGCAAGTGACAATGAAAGTTTTTATTACGTGAGTGATGAACGTAATCAAGCGGTCAATGGCAAATGAACAATATTACAGCCATTAAGCCGAAACGTTCTCGTCAAGTTGTGCTAGCTGGTGAAGTGAAAGACATTTCACTTTCCACGCGGTGGGCTGCCTGGTTGCAGTAGCAGCGAGCGTACGAGCAGTTCCACTGGGGGTCGTTGTGAATGAACATTGGTAACGGAAGGCATCTACGCATCAATAAACGAGCGTAAACCGCATGAATTACTGCGTACAGTACACTGTTAGAATTATCAAGTGCCAGTAAATAATGACAAAGTGCGCGTGACTTCACCAAAGACTCTTGTGGCGCAAATTAATTATTAATAATTGTGTCAAAGACAAAAAGTCAATGCAAATGGGTTCTTTGTTAAAAAATGTCTAGATTTATATGACGATTACTCACTTGAACATTCCAAAACAGCTTTCATTCGTCTTAAGTAATCAAAGGGAATAGATACATTATGTTCTATTAACTAGTATCATGATTGTGCATTTTGGGGGATACTTTGTAAAGGGAGTGTGCCAGTAGAATATATTGGTGGCTAGTGTTTCTTTTGGAAGTAATTTTGGAGTGTATTTTCATGTAAATAAATAATTAAACCAAATTTTACAAGTTATGCGCTTCCTATATAAACGTTTTGTGTACATTTCACGAAAATAAAAATGGGTCGTACCCCGACTCTTCCTTTATCTATTGTGCTTTGGGGCAAATTAAGAAGTGCAGCGTAAGTCGGCCAAATAGGCTCGGTAAGTGGTATTACTATTTATTATTTTCGGGACCCCTATAAAAATTTTCATTACAATTGTCACACAAACGTGGCGCTTAGCAATCCTATCTAAATTTACATTACAATACACACACATATGTATATACACATACATATGTATATATCAAAATTCTGGGGAAAAGAGGGGATGGTTGTTATATAATTAGGTGCGCGGAAGCGCTGAGATAGTCAGAGAGACGCAGCGAGATACATAGATACAGATTTTTTTGTTTCTGTTTGGGTTAAGGCTTTCGGGCTCGTCAACATCGAGGGTCATTAGAGCCCATGCAAGTAGGAAAAAATGCAGTTTCGCACCATAGAGAAGAGCCGCAATGACTCTTCCCCGTGTGTGGGACTCGCCGAATATCTCGACCATACCCACTAAAAATCCTCCTGAAATCAACAAATATCTAAATAGAAAGATGAAAGAAAAGAAAACAGAATCCCAATACATTATTTCACAAAAAAGGAAAACAATTTCTAAATATATTTTCTAATTACAGAAACAAAGGATGAAAGGAAAGAAGACAGGAAAGATGAAACAGGAGTGCAAATTTTAAACCCTCCCGAGAACTTGAGGGAGCCCCGATCTACTCATAAAAGTCAATAGTTTATTAACATTAACCGTTTCATTTCCGAGAATTGTTGGTAAATCTGCAGCCAGACACTGCCGAGATTCAAATATGTACTTATTTAGTGTGTCAGACTTACGTTCTTGCTGTCAGAGTTACGGACGTGTTGATTTATCATAGCCAGATCTTACGGCTAAGTGAGTTAGCAATTATGCTTTGATCACTTACGAATGCGAGATTCTTCAATCAAATGTTTATTGATTGATTTCAATTTTCGAGATTTTATAAACTTTCGACTTCGTAATCTTTCGATATTTTAATAACGCGCAACTCAGCATCGCGTCTGATGGCTAGCGAGTTATTAAGCCAATAATTAGTTACGGTCTTGGAAGAGTATCTCGTGACGGGTTCAGATCGCGATCCGAAAGTTGGTGAGTCGGAAACACGGTCATGAACTTTAATTAGGCCACGGGACTTCTGCGAGGTGACTGGTGGCAACCGTGAATGGGTTTACCATTCAGCTGGAAAGGCGAGGTCAGTGGTGGCGGCGGTAGGAAAGCTCAGAGGTCATCGAACTCGGTAGCAACCTGGCGCGACCACGTAGTGTGGCAAAAGCCTGTTCAACCTCCTAACCTATGTCATTAAGTAATGTAACTCCTCACAGCCTGGCTGCGTCCAGTTCTACGTAGTTGCGAGCACTGCGTCATGGGACGAGAGTACGCGTGTGCTTCATTATACTGAAATTTACATGAAAGACAGTAATGTCTTATCTGTTCATCCGGACAAATTACCTTTCTTGCCAAGTGATAAATGTATAAATTAATGATAGAATGAAAATGTGTTACTTATTAAAAAATCCACATCAATGTGAGAAAAATATTGTAAACCTTAATTGTGGGAATTTTTTTGGTATTTATCATAGGATTTTGTGAGCAAGTGTAGTTTAGCGATGTTAGTCATTAGAAATGTAGTAGTTAGTCCATTAAAACCACTTTTATTTAAAGCTGCGCGTATTTGATACCTCCTGTCTGTTTTATTTTAATAAAGAGCCGAACCCCGCCCGTCATATAATCCTTCATTATTAATTGAAGGTAATGAGGGTTAACCACTAACCTATTCTTTTATTGCAAAGTGTTGCTGGAGATATATTATCCACTACGCTATTTTAGATTCTAGTACAATTGACGCTCCAACGTAGTGCCTGGTTAAGTTATCAGGACAACAATTTTAAAATCAATAAGTAGACTTTGACTCATCAAAGTTTTGTATTTTTCTTGGTAGTTGTCAGGTGTTACCCTATTGATTTAAATTCTATCACTATATATAGTAATAAAACTCGAAAATAAAAGGATGAATGGAGTAGTAGGTAACACTCACCTGATTATATTTGCCCAATAAGCTTTGATACCAATTAAACAAAGTGGATTGTTTTTCATTAAGCAGAAAAAACACAGGGTTCCTTGTTAAAGGAAAACGCTTAATAAAAAATAAAATTGACTTAATTATCCCTAATTCATTTCTCATTAACACTACCATGCACCCCCCCCCAACAAAATCACACGTTATCATACACATCGACATAAAATTAAAAGAATTTCCGGTATTAATTATCACCGGTTAATTACAGCAAAAACATTAATTACATTTAGAAAGCCATCATTATTGATCACTCTTCTTTCTGCACTCATTAAAAATACAATCACAATTGTTCTGAGCGTGGACCATTACTAATCTGGTTCATTGCACTAGATCTTCTCGCCACCACTTCAATATCTATGACTAAACGCAACCAGTATTCTCAGATTACCGTTTCATTGATAATCAGATCAATCTAAAAGCATAGGCGAGTTGGAATGCCATTGATTAGCATCGGCTCGTGCAGTACGTCCTTCCTCGTACCTGCCAGATGTCCATTCAGCGTTAAAAAACGAGCCTTCATTGGAAGTTGCCGCGCCTGCCTGGAATCTCTCGATCTCGGAATTTGCAAGCG
Source organism: Laupala kohalensis (assembly GCA_002313205.1). Classification (NCBI taxonomy): domain Eukaryota; kingdom Metazoa; phylum Arthropoda; class Insecta; order Orthoptera; family Trigonidiidae; genus Laupala; species Laupala kohalensis. The sequence goes on along the minus strand of NNCF01133423.1, from coordinate 88,089 downwards.
TTCACCGTCATAAAACAGTTCTTTAACAGCGCGAGTTCATTCAACTTGATGCGACGCAATTCAATAGTCTTTGCAATCGCCACTCGTTACAAAACCAAACATTTGATCAACTACTTCTCAGATTATTAAAGTTGAAACTTTGCATAATTTGTAATATCAATTAAGAATAACTTGTCCAAAACTTCAAAAACCTAGAGGTCAAGAATAATGAAGAAAATCTCGAACTGATATCTTAATTTATACAGGGCATCTGCTCTCTCCACACCCACGATATATATTTCTTTTGCAGCTGCACTTTAAAACCCAAAATCTGTCACACGCTGACCTTGTCCCTTTCAAAATACTTCTTGTAATTTTCCGTTGCTTCCCAGTTTAAATCTCACGACGCCATTCATTATATGTTAGCAAATGTTCTATATACTTCCCCCTTTCTAGACAAAAATAAATGCGTAGTACACAGACACTCTTCCTATCGCTGAATTTTTATGACCGTCCTCCGAACAACAAAATTCGAAACCCTCTGCCATTCACAGTGGTCGCTTTATTCCGCAGCTGAGTAGCAGAAATCGCCGTTACGATTCCGCACGCTTACGAAACATTTTGCTTGCATAGTTCTCATTACTCTAATTAATAATTAATAGATTCTTCTACGTAGTAATTTATGACGTATTTTATTTCCTACCCTCTTTCCTTTACTCAATTGGGAATTCCACCAGAGAATGACCTTTGCAGTTGCCTTACGCAGGAGAACATACACTGAAAACTCTCGAGCAAACGCTAGTTTCAAGGCATCCACACGTCCAACTATTAAGCCATCAGCGGTATCCGTCTCGTCTAATGTTATATATTTTGTGTGAAGGGCGTTAGGGATCGTCAATGGCAATGTCATTAGAGCCCTTGTAAGTGGGGATAAAATGCAGTTTCGCACCATAGAGAAAGGCCGGTAAGACTCTTTCCCGTGAGTCGGACTCACCGAAAATCTCGACCATACCCACTATAAAAACCCTCCTGTAATCAACAAATACCTAAACACAAAGATGAGAACAAAAAGAAAAGAAATCAGTTGCCTAACATAATATTGCAAAAAAATACTGAAACTTATAATTTTAAAAGTACCGAAAGGAAGGATAAAAAGAGGACAGGGAAAAGGAAAGAAGAAAGTAAATTTAAACACTCCGAGAACTTGTAGGAAGAGCCCCGATCTACTCAGAAAATTCAATAGTTTATTTACATAACCCGTTTTATTACCGATAATTGTTGGTAAATCTGCAGTCTCACGAATTTATAACCGTATTCTCGTGAATTTTCTGCGATCAGTTAGAAGGTGACGCACTGTAAGAGAAAAGCTACACTCTTCACAAACGGGCTCATCTTCGTGTAGCTAGATACCGATGAGAAGACAATGTGCGCAAGCGGATCAGCAATACGTCGCGTCTGGCTGACCTACAGGAACTGCTCCATGACTTAAAAAATTTGTTAACTCAGAGTCTATTCCATTCAACAGCCACCACTCATTGTTCTATTCACTCAAATCTCATTTGGAATCCAGAAGAAATCCACGCGATTCTTGAGGCATGCCGCCTTCGCGAAAACGTCTGCTTCGCGAAAACATTTCCCCTGATTCCCACGTGCCCGGGAATCCAACAAAACATGTTTTCATCACTTTGAAGCGAGAAAAGCACACCCTGGATGTTATGAATCAGCTTATCAGAAGGATACATAGTCTGAGTAGTTTGAAGGGCAAGTAGAGAATCAAAGCAAATTAGGAAATTTGATCCGCGAGAGATCTTTGTAGATCGCAGTGCTCTCAATATACTCAGCGGTGTAAACGCTGCACAGGTCGCCAAGCCGGTAGCCAGAGGTCTTACAAGGCAATATCACATAGCAGCCGACACCAACAGCCCGCTTCAACGTTTCTGTAAACACAGGGATATGGACCCGGTGTTTGTTAAGGATTTGATAAAAGTATACCCTCAACATCGGAGCTGGAGTGTTCTTCTCATGATGCAGAAGATCGAAAATAATCTTCGGCTGCCGCAAAGCCCAAGAAGAAGTCTTGACGAAACCTTGATATCAGACATTAGGTGCGCGTATAATCAAGGTTTCCAAAATTTCTCTGGAGCGATATCCAAAAGGTTTGGTTGCTTAGTATGTTGTTGTAGAAACGGTGGAAGAAAAGGAAGGGTGAAATAATGCGTTGTGTACAGGATTGTCGGGTAAAGTTAGCACATGGCAAATGTGTCGTAGCATAAAACGTTGACGCAGGAGGTATAGAGATTGTTCGCCACTCACAGCATCCAAACTCTGAATGGGACTAGTACGGTATAGTCGCATTCCCGTAACTAGTCGCATTCCCGTAACTAGTCGCATTCCTGCATGGTGGACACTATCCAACTTCTTCAAATAGCTTGTAGGAGCAGAACTATATACAACGCAGCCATAATCGAGCCGAGATCTTACGAATGCTCGATAAAACTGGAGTAAGAAGGAGCGACCAGCGCCCCATTCCCTCCTATTCAGATACTTCAATAGATTCAGAGACTTTAGTGCTCTTGCTCTTAGGTCTGTCAGATGTTCAATCGAATCCAGTCTCTGATCAAAGATTAGACCTAAGAACGTAACAGAAGGATACAATTTTAGAACGTTTTTTTCCCCGAGCGACGTGATGTTCTGCCAGAAGGCTTGGTCTCCTACTGAAAAGAACACAGCGTGTTTTCTCAGCAGAGAAACGAAAACTTGTCGTTTTCGACCAGTGGTATAATCTATTGAGGACGAGTTGGATTTGTCGCTCCGCACCTGTGACGAACAAGAGATAGAAAAGTCGTCGACAAAAGGAGTGTAAATCAGGATTCTTTACAGCAGACGTTATGATCACTGCAAATAAGATCACACTCAGGACAGCACTGAGGAACTCCGTTCTCTTGAAGATCAAAAATGGCTCTTCCAATTCTGTAGCGGAAGGAACGCTGATCCAAAAAGGACTGACATCAGAGGAAGACGTCCTCTAAATCCCCAGAAATAGAGTTGTTTCAAAATGCCATGACACCAAGTAGTATCATAATCGTTCTCAATTACAAAGAATATTCGGACGACATGTCTTCGGACGAAAGCATCTTGAATTGCTGTTTCCAAGAGAAGTTGTCAAGGGTGAAATGGATCTTCCTGAAACCACACTGAGGTCGACTCAGCAAGTTATGACTTTGAAGATACCAGACGAGACGCCGGTTGATAATTCTCTCCAGTTTTACCAACGCAAATCGTCAAAGCTATGCTTCGATAACTACTGATAGCCGTTATGTCCTTTCCTGGTTTTAGTAAAGGGATAAGCGTTGCTTCCTTTCAGGAATTACGGAATACTCCCTGGGACCATGAAGGATAAAAGATATCCAGAATGTATTCTTTCGATTCGATACTGAGCATTTTATAATGAATTGAATCAGGACCAGGAACAGTGTCGAGGACTGTCGCTAGAGCTGACTCAAGTTCCCAAATTGAGAGGGCAATGTTTTATGGTTCAGTGTTTGAGGAAGAAAAGTCAAAGGAGGTGCTCTGTGCTATTTCCTTTATCCTCGTGAAATCAGAATCGCAGTTTGCTGTAGATGTTAAGTCAGCAAAGTATTCAGCCATCACTGTTGCCATTGCTCTGTTGGTGAAAACCTGACCCTGATAATTGAGTCCAGATATTGTGACTCGAGAATACCTTCCAGATATATTTCGGGTTGACTCCCATACTGTAGTGGACGATGTTCTCTAAATGGTAATTAGAAACTCTTTTCAGGTGGATCTGGATTTTTTTATGGTTCTGCGCGCTTTTGTTATAGCAATCCGATATTCGGCGAAGTTTTCTGGAGATGGACTACTCTTAAATTTCCGAAATGCTCTTCGCCTCGCCCGAATAGCGGACCGACATACGTCGTTCCACCAGGGAACATAAGGTCTTCGTGGAAACATAGATGTTTTCGGAATGGATTATTCAGAGGCGTGATGAATCACCTGGTTCAGATGGTCGAACGGACACTTCCCGTTTCTCTGAAGACAACCAGACGGAACAGTGTCCAGTGAATCTTCTGAGAATCCATTTCTGTGGCTTGCATTCGGGAACAGTCGCACTTCCAGTAAGGACAATCAAATAGGATGGTCGCTACCATGCAGATCGTCTTCTACCTTCTGGAGAGCAAATTGACAGATCTATAGCAGTCCATGACCCCGTGGCAAACGCAAAGTTGGTCATCTCCCCAGTGTTCATTAAACGTAAATCTTCACGCTCAAAGAGATAATTCAGCAGTCGGCCCCTGGGGCAATCGCTCGACGAACTCCACCGTACACTGTGAGCGTTGAAATCTCAGAGGAGGAGAAATGGTCGAGGGAGCAGGCGAAATAGATCTGAGGGAAGTCTCCGAGAAATCTTGTGTCGGAGAGAGATTGAACACACGGTCATAGTTGGTATGCTGTGAACTGTGACTGCCACAGTCTAGATTTGAGTTTGTAGGAGAACAGGGGAGCAGAGGATAGTGTTTGTAACAAACAAGGTACTTCCACCTCTTGTCGATCTACCGTGGTGTCATAACTAAAGCTGACGTATTTCCGCAGAGAGGGTGAGTGTTCTGGTAAAGGGTGCATCTCTTGGAAGCAAATACAAATCGGATTGCGGCGCGCTAAGAGCTGTAACTCTTCACGTTGAGCTCTACAGCCATTAAGGTTCCACTAAAGTATGGAAACCATTACTATTCTGAACCTCCTGGGTCCGGGTCCTGACTGTACATTGCCGCGTCAACGTCGTACAATGCACAATCCAACTTGGAGGAAGGAAGTGTAGAGTTCTTTTTACGTCTCCGAAAAGTGTTGGACGGTGTTGTTGATGTTATGAAATCTTTAAGATGCAGGAGTTTAGCTTTGGAACCCTGCTTTTTCTTCGTCTGTGACTTGGTACATGTTGTACTTTCTGTAACACTTCTGGTTTTTCTCTGTGTTGAAGTTTCAGGGTGTAGCTGACGTTTTTGGCTTCGCGTGAGCAGCTTGAAGAACTTTATTCTCACAATAATACTGGCAGGTGCACGACGTTGTCGTAGACATGGCAGTGAAATTTGTCTGGACGGAAATAATCTTCTTAACCACAGAAATCGTCGCTGCGGTGGAGTAACTAGTAGTAAATACAGGGTGTAAAGCCCTGTATTTCTTCCGAGCTTTACCGTACGGTATCTTCTTAGTTCTCTTTAACTCCTGGATTTTCCTTTCCTTCAGAAAGGTGAAGCACTCTCAGCTCCAAACCGGGTGACTACCTGTGCAATTAATTCACTTAGCAGAACTCGGGCATGGAACGCCGGGTCTGTGTGCCTCCTCGCACATGCCACAAGTATTCTTTAGGAGATAATATTAAGAAATTACTTAAGGAGACGAAAGAGGAAGTTTAGGCCTCAGTGAAGCCTATTAACCAGACTACACAAGCCTTTAGTTATGCCAGAGTAACCGGCGAACCGTCTATGGTCGTGAAACATCAATCAGAAAGAGTAGAAACAACGGAAACGTTTCCGGTGGTAATTAAGTCTAAAGACAATTCACCCAATACTGTTGAAGGGGTCAAAACAAAGGTTTTACCTGTTTAAAAAACCTATTAAAGTAATTAATTCCCGACAAAACTTAAAAAAAGAAGTAATCATAAATACATCTACCAAAGAGGACGCTGAACTTCTTAAAGAGGCAATTGTAAATACAAAATCTCTGGATAGTGACCATCCAAAAAAAGTTGCCAAAAATAAGAATCTTTGGCGTAAGGAAGGGAACAGATGAAAGAGTTCCTCAAGAACCTCATTGAGAATAACTTTAAGGATTTAGAGGATGAAACCATCAATCAGATAAGAGTCCTCTTCAAGCAAGTTGAGAGAGACCGACAACTAATTGGGTTGTCGCTCTCCCCTCCCAAATGTTTTGGTGGGTGATTTGCCAGGGCAGAATTTTCTGTGGCTGGCATTCGTTTAGAATTGAAGAATTCTCTGTGGCTGCGAGATGCCGCAAGTGTCTTAGGTTCGGACACATCGAAAAGCATTGTAGAGCCAGTGAACCGACATGCGATTTTTGTGGGGAAGACGGACATTCTGGTCTTTCCTGTAAAAAGAATAAGAAAGGTGCCCAAAATGCATCAATTGCATAAGGGCCAAGAACAAGAAGACTGGGCATTCTGCCTTAGACAAGGCATGCCCTGAATCTGTTAAGGCTCAGGTCATTGAAAGGCAGAAGACCGCTTACAATCAATGGCTCTTCAAATAGTTCAACTGAACCTTAATAAATCCTCAGTGCCTTTCAAACACCTCCTGAATAGAAGGGCGAAATCAGATCTCCTTGTGCTTCAGGAAGTGCCGAAAATCAGCTTGCACCCCATCCTGTCTACTCGCGTAAAAGTATCAAATACCAATTCTCAAAGAAATTCTTTAATCCTTGTTAAGAAATCGATTCCTGCAAATGAATCTGGTTCAATATAATAATAACTTTCTGAATGTTATATCCTTTCAATTTAATAATTTAAACGTTCTTCTAGTAAATTTATATGCTCCCCCCCCCCCAGTAGAGAAATTAAACCTATCTTACAAAATTGTACCGAAATTTTACAAAAACAGGGAAAATCCAATAATTCTTGAAGGGGATTTCAATGCCAGATCTAAGGCTTGGCATGACAGGCTTACTGATGAGCGGGGAGGTGAGGTGGAAGTATGGATGGCGTCCAACCGCCTTTTCGTGGAGAATGAGTTATCAGAATATCCCACATTCTGGAACTCAAGGGGTCGCTCTAATATAATCTAGTAATAACTAATGAGAAAGCTTTGAGGTTGATTAGGGACTGGAGCATAGTCCCGGACGTAACTAAGAGCGATCACAATGTTATCGAGTTCAATTTATCCTGCGATGCCACAACTGGAAATGAATTTTTTTTAAATAAAAACCATCGACATAAATTGGAGGAGCTTTGGTCCATGGTTAGAAGGAAAAATGAAAGAAAATAGATCCTGGTATAAGAGAGTAAACATCGATGAGAAGATCAAGTTTTTAGCTAACCTTATTATGAGTTTCCCTAATTTATCACAGGATAAAAAATGTCTTAATCGTAGTAAATATAAGAACTCATTCTTCACGAGAAAGGTTGGGGTTTTGTCGAGAGAGGTTGGGGGTTTACGTAAAAGAGTTCAGAAATTGAGAAAGCTAGATCGGATCTCCGAGGCCGATGAGTTGTTCCAAACCTACAAGCAAGTAAGGAACAGACTCGTCTTATTAAAGATAACAAAAAGAGGCAATGGGAGGATCATATCTTTGAGGCGAGCAAGTGCGACCCTTGGGGAACGCCGCATAAGTTGGCGGCAGAAAAAATCAGAGAAACGGAATTCTTATCAACGATTAGGGGGAAGACCAAACATACATGTTCATTAAATAATACCGTCTGTGCCATCCTAGTGTACTGTTACCACTCGACGACCACTCTACTGACACCCAAATACAAAAAGACCTAAGAAATTACTCAAATTCAACATCTTTTTCTATTAACAGAAACATTAGTATTTGCAGAGGGGATTTTCATGAAGGCACAATAAATTTAAAAGGAAAGATAAAGGCCCCCAGCATAGACGGCATTACAAATATTGTTTACTTCCAAATTATAGACAGTTTGAGATATATTATTCTCAAAATTTATCAAGATTGTTTACAAATTGGTTACTTCCCAGCTTCTTGGAAATAATCACAAATTATTCTTTTGCTTAAATCAAAGGATAAACCCAGGGATGAGGCAAAGTCGTACAGATCGATTAGTCTCCTCCCTGTCATAGGGAAAACACTCGACAAAATTTTAAATTCAAAGCTGACCTCATTTTTGGAAGAGGAAAATATGATTCTTCTTCGCGAGGCTCTACAAATCTATAGGGAGAGTTTTGGCCTTCTCAACAATCCGCATCCACTATTTCCTGTCTTTAACTTTTCCTCTCCAATTCGTCTTTATTAGCCGGAAGTCACTATAGATGTTTTCTTCCCATTTCCTTTTCGGTCTTCGTTTTGGTCTAACCCCTGACGGTTTCCACTTCCATATTTTTTTAACTGTTCTTTGTTTATTCATTCTATGAAGATGTCCATACCAGCTTAGTCTTAAGGATGTAATAAAATTTATTATATTTTTATTACATATTAATTTATTTAGCTCTATATTGGTTTTAATCCTCCAAAATTCCGAGGTTTCCTTGGTAGGTCCAAAAATTTTCCTAACTATTCTCCTCTCAAAAACTAAAAGCTTTTCTCTATTTGCTTTCGTCAACACCCATGCTTCACTACCGTAAGTCACTACAGGTCTTATGATTGACCAGTACAACTTTAATTTTATGCTTTCTGTTATTATTTTACTCCTAAAGAGTGTAGCATTTGCAAAGTATGCCTTATTGCCTAATGTTATTCTTTCTTTTATCTCTTCATCAATCTGGTTCATTCCATTGACTATAGATCCTAAAAATTTGAATGACTTAACTGATTCCAATGAGGTGTTGCATACCTTAATTTTTTCAGAACTACCACTTTTATGGGAGCAATCCATGTATTTTGTTTTCTTTTCATTTATAATTCAGATACAAAAGCATGTAATCCGCTTTGTGGCTCATAGCGAAAGAATTAGTAAGTTGCGCATAAAGGGAAAATACAATAATATATCATTGATTAATGTATTTGCTCCTACTCAAGGAGCAAGGAACAAGGAGATGGAAGAGCAGGAGAAATTTTATGAAGAACTACAGTATGTATTTGACAGCTCCCCCAAAAGTGATACCATTGTGATATTGGGAGATTACAATGCTCAACCTGGGAAAGAAGAATGCTACAGCACAGTAACAGGCATGCATACTTTACACGATGAGACAAATAGTAATGGAGAGATATTATGTGGATTTGCAGTAATAAATGATCTAATTGTTATAAGTACGCAATTCCAACATAAGAACATACATTTAGGAACCT
>NNCF01133423.1:58578-79053 GCA_002313205.1 Laupala kohalensis | reverse complement strand
AGAACATTGAGGGGACCGAACATAGACAGTGATCATTTTATGGTTAGAACAGTATTGCATCTAAAATTACCAAAGATATATACAAAGAAAATATCACGGACTGTCGGATGGAATAGAGTAAATATGTGTAATATTAGCAAAATGAAGGAATATCGTTTAGAGTTATTCAGGAGGCTTAAAGATATCCCAGAGTGGTGTAAATGAAGAATGGAAGAATGTACAAAATGCAATGATAGAGATAGTGGACAGCATAATAGGAAAGCAAAAGCCTATAAGGAGTGAATGGTGGGACAATGACTGTAAACAAACTATTCAAGAAAAAAATGAAGCTAGAAGAAGATATTTACAATCTAAAACAAGAGCTAGTTATGATAATTATAAATTAAAAAGATTGCAGGCTAATAAGATCTGTAAATTGAAAAAGAAAAGGTGGATGAATAATAAACTTAATTGCATAATAGAAAGTCACAAAGCAAGAGAAACGAGAAAATTTTATAAGGAAGTTAGAGGGCTTCAGCCAAAGCATATAAATGTCCCTCTATTATGTAAAGATGAAGAAGGAAACCTGTTATTACAAAAACCTGAAATTTTAAATAGGTGGATGAAATATTTCAAAATGGATCTAAATACTGCTGCAAGTACACTACCTGTTTTCCCTCAATATGCAGAAACCAGTTCTAATAATGAACACGAACCAGATCCCCCTTCATACAATGAAGTATGTTATGTAATAAGGAATTTAAAGGCAGGTAAAGCTCCTGGTCCTGATAATGTTTCTCCAGAACTTATTAAAGGTGGTGGTAGAACATTATACCAAAGGTTACATTGGTTAATCTTAAAAACATGGGAACAAGAAGAGATACTGACCAACTGGAGGAAAGGAATAATCTGCCCATTGTTCAAAAAAGGAGATAGGCATGAATGTGGTAATTATAGACCAATTTCCCTATTAAATGTAGCTTATAAGGTTTTTGCAATCCTGTTAAATAAAAGACTTACCGGTATTGTTGAAGATTCAGAGCTAACAGATCAACAACAGACAACATCTTCATGGTGAAGCAAATCTTTGAAAAATGTTATGAATATAAATTGATCTTCATAATATCTTTGTTGATTATACTAGAGCATTTGATACAATCAAAAGGGAAAAAATACCAGATTCTTTAAAGCAATATAATGTTCCTTCTAAGCTCATAAGATTGATAATGCTGACGCTCATTAATAATAAAGCAAGAGTCAAATTAAACAACAAGCTCAGTGAAAAATTTGATGTATTAGTGGGTGTTAAACAAGGAGACCCGTTATCTGCAACCGTTTTTAATATAGTTATTGACACCATCTTGAAACAACTTGATACCAGAGAAAACATCTCAACAAGATTAAAACAAGTACTGGCATACGCAGATGATGTGATGATAACAACAAGAACGAAGCAATCCATGGTTGGAAAATATGATTAGCTCCCACCAATTAGGTTTTAGAAAAAAGTTATCAACAGAAGATGCTATCAAATGCTTATTGAGCGATATTGAATATCATGGCCGCTCATATAAACATGTCTACAGTATTTTTATTGACTTTATTGGAGCATTTGATAATGCTCGGCTCCCTTTTTTAATACTCCAGCTTAACAAAATTAGATGTCCAAATAATCTAGCTAACATTTTTATCAGTTTTTTGACGTATAGGAAAGTCACCTTCATTTTAAACAGCTTTAGATATACAAAAGCTTTGAATAAGGGCTGTCCCCAGGGATCGCACTTGGGTCCCACATTATGGAACATAATTATTAATGATTTGTTAGTGACTTTAAACAAGCAAGGCTTTAGAGCAGTGGCGTACGCCGACGATTTGGTGATAACCTTTGGAGGAAACTCCAGAAATGCCATACAAGACACTGCAAGCTCCATCGGTGAAATCTTGGAGAAATGGACTGGTGAATCTAAATTAGAAATCTCACCAATAAAGACAAAAGCAGTTATCTTTCCAGGAAATCTGCAAACAAAAGATCCTGCAATCAAAATTCAAAATAGATCCATTTTAATTTGTGACAAAATTAGTTATTTGGGGTTTATCCTTGATAAAAATTTAACATTTTTCGACCATATTCAAACCCAAGCAGAAAAAGCAGAAAAACTTTTTAGGAAACTGAACAGGATAGCTGCAGTAAATAAGTATTTTAACAGAGACTCCCTTTTGACCATCTATAAAGCGGCGTTTTTGCCAATTGTCCTTTACAATGTGTCAACATGGATACATAGGATAGATCTGTCACATGTAAAAAGGGCTCTAAACAAAGCCCAGCGGGTACCGCTACTGCTCATCACCAAGGCCTACAGAACAACATCACTTACATCTTTGAATGTGATAACTGGACAGATGCCTTTGGACTTACAAGGAAAATTCCTACATGACTGCAGGAAAAATAAAAAAGACAGGAACCTAACTTATGGTGATAGAGAGATTACATCAGGAACGTTAGGGAAGAGTTTTAGATCAATAATTTTTAAAAATTACAGCAGAACTTGGCAAAGAACATGGGACTCCATGGATGCCAAGTTTTATATAATTTTCTCCCTAAAGTAAATCACTGGAAATTGACAATGTTGCATAAGTACACCATATGGTGCATTACTGGACATGGTCCCTTTAATGAAAATTTATTCAGATTTAAATTGGTAAATACAACAGAATGTCCTCTGCGTGGGGAAGAAGCAGAGACCTTGTTACATGTCATATTAAGATGCCCTGGGTACTCGGACATGTGGCGGAGAAAAAATTGAATCTAAATATTAATACTGTCCATAGATTTATGCAATCTAAAAATGGAGTGACCTTTCTAAATGACTTTTGCGTTAAAATCATAGAAACAAGACTCCTATTCGAAGGTGATGTTTAGTTCCAGATGTGAGAATTTTATTGCCTTTTCTATGCTTTTCTCTATATTTTAAATTTTAATAAGAATTTTGTGTTATAATTTAATTATGTTTTTATACTGTTTTATGACTTAAACTGCATTTTGCAAACATGAATTCAAGTGTTCAATTATGTTTAAATGGTATATGTATTATGTATATATATAACCTCGACGATATCTTTTCCGTATCGGTAAACATGTAAAATATTATCTAAATTTGCCTTACTGTGTAACTATAATCTGTTTAAGTCACTCAAATCAGTATTTTTCTATATTCCAATTTTGTCTTTTTAACCCTTTTCTTATGTACATAAATGTTACTTTTCTTAAAGGAATACAGTGTTTAATGTACATATTATTGTCTAATACGTGTATTTGAATCTCTGCTTTAACTTCTACATTACTTTCCTTTATTTCTTTTTCTGTCTAAAGTATAGTATTATTTTATTATTCTATTATTTTTATTATCTTTCTTAATTTATATCATATTATTCTACTTTATTCTATCTATTCTTCTTGTCCTAAATTTAATTATTTTATTTTTATCTTTACCTATATCTTTATCCACATTAATCTTCAATCTTCATATTTCAATTATTAACTTTCAAAACTACTTCAAATTTCCTTTGAATTAAACCACTTTTAGGTAAAACGTCAGTTATTGCGTAAATTTGAGCTGATGTCAACTATCTTTTTGACGAAGCGCTAGATAGTAGAAAAACACCCGCCTCCTCGTGGCTAGGGACGGGCAAGTGGTGCTAAATCAGCTCAAATAGCAAAAGACAATTGTACTTTCGGCAAAGACATTAATAAAGCTAAGTACATAACCCTTTAGATCTTCTGGCAACTAACCTTTTTGGCAATAAATATTAATGACAAAGGAGTAAGGTACAAGCTTTGCTTAGGTACTTACTCCTAAATAAAGTTTTTTATTACTTTAACGGCTGTTGAAACAAATTATGAAAATTATGCCACAAGTAGCATGGTCCTTGCACGATGTCGTAGTGTAACTAAATCTTTGGCACTTGAAAAAGCGCAGAGGGTTCGGAATATAGGGTGGCACTGACTGGTTCAGTCATCCAGCTTTTATGTCTCGTGGCTGCTTGGACAAAGGTCAGGATGGAGGAGGCAGTCCTCTTAGGAACACCACCAACATTCCTCACGATCTGACTGACCTCTACCACGTGATCAGCTTCCCACTCCTTGGCTAATTCATCACAGGACATGTCGATTTCCCTGCAAGTGATCACTCCCTTGTTACGGTTAAGCGCCGCTTGGAGCTCAAACTTGCCAGGGTATTCTCCCTGTAGTGAACATTGAAGTAATTTTAGCGCTGGCTTGCTTGCTTTTGTTTCAAGCAGCATCGCTCCGTTTCTTAATCTCTTAATAGTTCTTAAAGATTCAACAAGTCCATCTAGACCTTTAAATATATAAAAAGGTGACACCTCGAAATTTCTACTAATTCTTGACATTAAAACAAAAGTTCTCATAAGGAATACTCTGTGTCTTTGACTTATTATCTTGTGAAGTGGGAGGGCTGTGAACTCTCGGACAATTCTTGGGTTGTGGTTCCGCCTGCGGTCCACCAACTCCGCAAGGTGATGGGGTAGTATCCATGCGCATGGATTTTATTTCATCCACGTATTCCCAACCTACCACGGAGTCCCACAAGGGGACATCCCACTGGGGTGCCAGGGTTGACACGGAAATATAACGGGGACACGCAGGATTCTTTAAACAGGGTTGCTCCAACGCCGCCGACCGGTGTGAAGGACCGCTTGTACACCCCCTCCCAGCCTGGAGTACAGTCAAATACCTAGACCGAGCCGATGGGTCGGGGGTGGGTTAGTCCCTGATCGCCCGTCTAGAAGAGGCTGAGGCCAAAGCAAGCGTATTGGCAAGCATCCTTCTAGATATGCATGGTTCCTCAACTAGCTAGGATTCCCATTCCCTTCGACATGGGTCACCATGCACAGCAAACACACGGGTGAGCATTCAGCATACAGAGGACAGTACAGAAAAGAAAAGCGATTAAAGTGAAAAACTAGGTAAATAAGAGAAATGAAAAGTAAAAGAAATAAAATACTTGAGAGCCTTTTTCGTACTCCACCGTCAAGACGTGAACCGACACCCTTCGGCAACTCTAATGTTACAACCCCATCTCTTTTTACTTCATTCTTATCCAATCAACTAGCATAGAGTCCACCTCTGAATAACCAGCAGTCACGTGCTCCATAGGCCGCATAACACATATCAGAATGCACCGATTGTCACTCTATAATCCCATCTTAAACTGCCTAGAATAAACCTCCAGACCACGCCATTTATTAACCATTGTAACGTCTATAATAGATTCATCACGCCTCTCAATCATAGTTGAATGACCATACTAATTCACCAGCATGTGTGTTATAAAAAATAAATCGTGTAAATTGTATCCCTCACGTGGTCGTTCGCTTATCCCCCTAGAAAGTCATCCTTGCGATGGTAACGAAGCACAACATTACATTTTGAGATCCAAGTGCAGCAAAAATTCTTCGCAATTTTCCCAATTCCTCTTTAATTTGTTCCGCAAACTGGCAATCATATTTTACGACATTCATGTATATTCCTTGTTCACGATATTACACTACAGAACAATGAAATCTTATGTAATGTCTAATACAAGAACCTGGCCAGTCTCTTGCATTACCGAAGCACTCCACGGACACTCTGTAACAATCAACCCTTTTATCCAATGGTACGTGTTGTACCTTTACTTTGAGGTGATTATCCTCATTGCGCATGAAATCCCCCAATTTCATCAGTAATATTTTCATTAGCTGCAGAAAATCTTCAGCATAATTAATTTTACTTCCCAGAACACTCTGCGCTGCCTCAAAATCCGCACAATTCCAACATGTTGCACCATAATTACGAGAAAATCCATTGTGAAAACAGTTTACACATTTAGGTTCTACCTCTTTAACATATGCCTCATATCAATGTCCCATTTCCCTGCAATTGCCGCACGTATCGTTCTTATCGCGTCACGCTATAATACGCCTATACTTTTGGCAACGAAAAGAACGCGAAAGTTTATGATCCTAATCCATTCTATGACCCTGCGGCGTACGAATAGGACCTCCCTTAGAACCTGTACCCCATCCAACATCGGCAAATTCTTATCCAACAAATGACACAAGAACTTTTGCTATTTCTGCATCAACCCCATACACATGCGAATGAGGACGTCACTGGCCCGACATACTTGCCTCTTTTCTTCACCACCTCCACAAGCTTCCGTTGGTGTTCTGCATTCGGTAAGACCACATCGAAATGTGCAACAATGTCTCTGGTGTCGCAACGATGCATTCCCTGTCATTCCGAGTTCGGTCGTCGTGGTTGACGGACGTGTGCCGGTGCGCTCCGCGTTTCCCGCGTCTTTTTGTCTATTCCGTGGCGTTCTGTCTTTCGAAGTTTGTTTGCTCTGTGACCACGTGGTCCCGCGGCGCGCGGTTCAAACCTCCGGGTGAGGACTTGTGCGTTGTTGCAGTTTTCACTGCAACCCGTATCGTGCGGGTTGCATCCTTCGTGTTTTTTTTGTCTTGACTACTTTATCTTATGTTGTTGCTTTGAGCTTACCGATCGATATTTCTTTTTTTGAATTTGTTTAATTTTTTTTTAAATTTCTTAATTTAAAATATTCATCCGAACATTCTTGAGGGCTTTCTCCGGGGCCGGCCGGAGAAAGCATCTACTCCGCCGACAGCGTCGTGTGGACTTTTAGTGTCGCCCGCTGACTCCGTCGCCGAGAAGTGGCTTTTCTCGTCTCGACGAACGAAACATCGCCCCGCCTCCAGGATGACATCAGTGCCGGCTTCTTCCTTGATGGAAGCTGCTGCTGCTTCGTCCAAAATACTGCCCGTCTCTGCGGTGCCTCCTACTGGGGCATCAGTGACAATCGACCCGAATACCAGCACTGCAGACGCGGTGACGAGACCCGGTTTCCTGGACCTTCCAGGTAAGTCCGGTGATGCCGGTTCTACTACGATAATTAAATGTGTGACCGGGGTCATTCCAGCTTCCCCCGACCGCGTGATAATGCGACAATGGAGTGCGAGGACGGATACATTCCGGCCAAAAAGATCTTTCGACCGAAACCGTCGCAGGAAAGGAGGCTCCTGACTGCGTGAAACTAATAATACACGGCATATTTGAAGTTTCACTTCATAGGCTCAGGTTCACCATGATCCGTCATAATCATTGCATATGGTCTAGTTTTTAAAATTCAATGTTTTTCCTACAAAAACCAAGCCACTACAGATTTTAGTTTTTTTAAAAGCATGCATTACATCTAATTAGCAATCTTTGTTTAGTTTTTGAATGCAATCAGTCGGCAGGTTGCCTTGTAATTCGCACTTTTCGTAATGCCAACGTTTTCGAGATTACTTATTTGGCACTTCCTCGCTAATAACTCCCACACTTATTCACTCAATTCAGGAAAAAATTTTGAAGCGATTTTTGGCCTTAGTATTCTATAGATATATCTTCTAATTACTGATTTCCTTCCACGCTCAGAAAATACTATTCATGAAGTGGATATGCTTTTCGAACAAAATCCATACCATTAACCTACTATTCCAAAAACGTTTGGAGGAGCGCTACTACGCAATGTATTCATACGACAATACTTGTATGAAATGTGCTAAACAACAGTGTTCTCTCCGAGACTGAGAAAGGTTCGCCACGCCCTGATTCAATTTTCCATCATTTTTACAGTAACTTGAATTCGTACGCGAGTCTGATGCGATTGGATATGCGTATCTGCAGTCTATATCAAGGGCTGCGTCGCACGCCAGGACCTGTATGGCTTCTTTTCAGAGTAAAGTTACCAGGCAGATTTGGAGTACGTTGCAAGACGGAGAAAGTAAGACAAGGGTGAAGAGACACAGGATTGATGTTATTGGAAAATATCTAACCACGGATTGTAGAAAAGAAAAAAATGGGGAAGAATGGTGGGCGAAAAATGCATGCAAGAGTTCAGAGAGATGGAAGTTGATAGGTTCGTAAAACAACGTAGTAGAGGGTAGAGCTCAGGACTCGATGGGGTGACGAATGAGATAAAACGAGCAAGTTATCCAATTAATACATCAAAATGAATAAAGTTATTTAACGACTGCTACCGCACCGGAGTCTTCCCGAAGCAATAGAACAAAGCAAAGAATAGGGTCTTCCATAAAAGGAAAGGACGGGGGACAGACGACGCAAATGCTTATCGCCTAATAAGTTTATTATTATGCTTCGATTTTAATGGGAAGGATCACAGACTGGATGGAGACAAAAGGACTTTTTCACGAATACCAATATAGGTTTAGACGATGACGATCAACACAAAATGCGCTGTGGATATTGACTAGATGGATTGCAGTACTACAGACAAAGCTGAGGACGGCAATCTTTATAGATATTAAAACTGCATTTAATAATGTACAATGGCAAGGAGTGTTGGACCAACTGTGTAATATGATAAATGATTACCTCTGTAATATTTTTGCAAGTTATTTTGGAGACAGGATTCCATACCCAGAAATAGAAGGACGAATTCACTGGGAAGCCGACAAGGGCTGTCCGCAAGCATCACATGCGGAACCACTGGAACTTTATTAATGGACTTTTACAAACAGTACGAGACAAAGGATGCAAAATTTTAGCACATGCAGACGACGTAGTGGTATTTGTGGAAAGAAAGGACGACCGACAAATAGAAGCAGAGGGGAACAGAATATTATTGAAATGAGAAGAGTGGTGAAGACAGAATAAACTGGAAATTGCTGCAGATAAGACACAGGTCATGGTAAACGGGAAAATAATCGTGAAAAAGAGGGAACCAGTAATAAAATTATATGGAATAAAAATAAAGATTAAAAATGAGCATATATTTTTGGGGGTAAAACTGGATCCAGACTTAAAATTTGGAGGACATAAAAAGTACGTAGAAGAGAAAATAAAGAACTACTGTCTCATGAGAGAAGGAATGAATGTAGAACGAATGTAATACCCAAGTAATGCGAAAAGATAAATTTCTAGGATTACTATTCGATGGAAGACTATTATTTACAGGCCATATAAAAATGGTAGCAGAGAGGGTGGAAATGACATAGTGGATGAATGAGAGTCGGGATAACAAAATATATTGATAAGCATGATAAGATGCTCTTATGCAAAGGAGTAATACGCCCGATACTAACCTATGGCAGTACGGCTTGGGGACATAGGATCAGTATGTGGACCGAAAGTAAAAAGAAGTTCAAAGGGCGTGTCGGTTCGAAATCGGGGGATTATACAGAACGATTTCGACAGAGCCCTAGGAATTTTTACACGGGGTAATGCTATTAATACCACTACCGGGTGATCAGTCTCCTGGCAATGATGAAAAAAATACGAGAAGAAAACAAGACAACGAAACCAGTGTTCAAGGTCAAGACGAAAGCTAAACAAATGTTGCGCATGAGATGCGGGATTGAGAGGCGGAGCATTGCACTCAGTTTGCATTGCCTTATCACAACACAATTTTTAAGGAAAAATACAACTTTTGAAAGAATGAAAATAGTGGGAGATTTGAAATGCTATTATTATTTCTCTATAAGAATAATAATCTAATGTCTATAATCTAATAAGTCAATAAGAATGGCAATAAGGTTATATTTAGAATTCTGATTTTCGGTTTATAGTAGTAAGTGTTAATATTAAAACTTTCCCTTTATTTTAATACCATGCCAATAGTTAAACATTTCATGTAACGGAGAGGCAATTTTAACTTTCGATTAATTAAAAAAATTTAATTACAGGTACCTGTCACAATAGTTCGAGAAAATACGGTAGAAATCACTTAGTTACCTCATCAACGGTTGTGAAAATTCAGTTGGAGTTATCGTGGAAAAGTAACGAGTAAAGAATCAGTTGCCGTTATCGTGGGAAAGTAAAGATTAAAAGGTAGTGATAATTGATAAGAATAAATTCAAGGCTATCAATCAAAGTTCATAAAATCACAACTATCGATCAGAAAGCAATCGGATTGGTTATTATTAAGTGAATTCAGTTGGTAGACTAGCCCAACGAACACTTGCACAACCGACAGGAGATCATTCTCGCGCAAGCACGTAGAGCGTCAAAATCTTTCTTGCGCAGACGCGTGTAGCAACCACTAAGCCGTCCTCACACGAGCGCGTCCAAGTTACTACTGGCGCGAAAGAAGCGCAAGTGCGCGAAACACCACGTAGCGATTGCGCGAAGCACCATGTTCCGTATTCTGCAACTGCGCGAACATTTTCTTTGTTCCCGACGTGATCGTGCGATCCACAATGGTGCACGCTACGTCTACGAACTCATTGGGCACCTTATCCTGACATCGGACATGAAACAGCTCGTAGGCCAATGTTCTAATTACCGAGTTACTACACGGTACGCAATACACTGACATCGAGACCTAACACCGTCGTCGTCTCACACACCATCAGAAGCAATGGTGAGATATAATTACCTTTCATGTTTGTGAGCCGTCACGCATAAAAAGCTTATCACTCAGAAGTGATGTCCAGATGATTGTGTATTGAACAGACTGAAATCAATTTCATCGCATAACAACGTTAATCACACACACTACCGACAATTACTTGAGGGCGCTACAGGACTTGTTAACATTTTTGGAAGAGAAATAATATTTAGTGTAAAAGTGGGAATGTATTGGAGAAATGATATTGATTTTTGTACTTCTGACTATTCATGTTTATTTACTGAATAAATGTAAATTCCAATGTGTTGTTCTTTTATTCCATGAAATAGAGAATCTAGACTTGTGGGACCCCAAAAGTTGTAATTTTCCGAATCCACGCCTTGACTCATTATATATTAGGAATAACGACGATAAATTCAATCGTTAACTAAAAACGAAGTTTACAACAAATTTGCTCAAAGTTCCTGTGGTTCCGATAATAATAGGTCAAACTTTTGTCTTCATTCCCACATTCTTTGGCATTTAATAGCCGGGTCTTTACATTTGAGCAGTTTTCCTGCTTCTTTGCTCACATCATCATGACGTTGGAAACAGAAACATCAATAAAAAACAACCTCAANTTAGGTCTCCATATTCAAGACAACCTCAAATGGAATTGTCACATTGACAATCTTAATTCCCAATTAAGCAAATTGTGTTACGCATTCCGAAACTTAGTTAACGCAGTTTGTCCACGTATTTCCCGTTGCGTATATTTTGCAAATGTTTACTCCCATTTACGTTACGGCATAACCTTTTGGGGTAATTCGTCAGTGTATTCAAACTTCAGAATTCAGAAGATAGTTCAGATACTTTGTAAATCTCACCCCCGAAAATTTTGTAAACCTTTATTCAAGGAATTAAATATCTTAACACTTCCCTGCATTTATATTTATGAAACAGTCGTGTTTGTTAAGACCGAATTACTGAAGTGCCACCCTTGCTTCATGCGAAACAGTCTCGTTCACGAACACAATACTCGCAATACTAGTAATATTCATCGCCCTAGAGTACCAACCACTCTTTGCCAAAAAGTACCTTATCATTCGGGAAACGTTCTATATAATTCCCTGGCCATGAATATAAAAGATATTATGTAACTGAATCTCTTCAAATCCGCGGTTAAAAACTACCTCCTGCACCANTGCCCAAGAATATAAAAGATATTATGAAATTGAATATCTTCAAATCCGCGGTTAAAAACTACCTCCTGCACCAGTGCTTCTACACTGTAAAAGAATTTATTGATTTTAATAACAGTTAAATCCGTCTTGTACTTTTATCACGCCATTGCTGTGATACTTTTTAAACAACTTATAACAATTTCAAAAACTATTTTCTTGCATGATTGTGTTATCTTATGGCTCATATTAATTTAGTTTTATGTGTACTCAACTTTGGCACGGTTGTGTACATAAATTCTGTAGCCCCATCCTGGCCCGGGTTTTGCTCCGGTTTTCCTTCGGGTAGAGGCGGATTTCTTATACAGGTTCTTAAGGCTTTGTCTAGGGTCGTGTTTTAATTATCTATTGTTCGATAATAACTTGTACGTACATGTAAATTTTTTGCGTTAAATTACAAACATATTGACATTCTATTAGTATAACTCGCAGCTAACTTTTCATCTTATCTAGGAACTTTTGCTGAAATTTTTGAATCCGCCTCTACCTTAGGGCCTTTGATCGGAATTGATGGGATGGTCCCTTGCTTGCTTCCGGAGAGTAAATTAGTTTATTGTCCTCCACGTGGTCATACGCAGTTTGTACTGTTTCTTGACAATAAATTTATTATTATTAAACATTCCATACTATCCTTATTCCTCATAATGTTCATGCCTATTTGCATTGTCCTGTCGGTATTTATTGGTTGATCCCATAGGATTGTGACTTATGTACAGAAATAGGTTCGTGTACATACCAGTGATCTTTCACAGTGAACCCGTAAGATTTACATATATGCCAATCAATATACGAACAAACTGTTATGCCTTACCAAATACTCATTTTAGCAACTAGATGGTCCATGGTTTCTTGCTTCTCTCTACATAATCGGCATAGGCAATCTCTGTCCCGAAGTAATAACTTTTCGTAGTTCCTGGTTCTGAAAAGCATTAACCAGAGCTTCTGTTTCTTCTTTAACGTTACCGTGTATCAGTTATTAAAAAGTTACTTCTTTATTAATACTTTCAGCGAAAATCCTTTTGGTAAATAAGCCATGAAAATTCTTTATTTGCCGTATGAGCTAGTTGCTGATTGGATAGTTCTTTGGCTTGTGATGAGGTAGTTTTTTTAGGTCTTGTAACCTTTCATTGCACAAAAAATTCATCTTGACATGTATTTTTCTAGTTCCCATAAAATTCGCTAGATGCTTTACTTTCATCACATTTTTCGATGATTTTCATACAGTTCGCATGTGGTTTGCATTTCATGCACATTCGCAGTCACGTGACCAGGATCTTGAATGTATTTTCAAGATGGGTTAAGCCTTTCCCTCGAAAGTACAATCGATCCACATCAGCTCGAAGATAAATCATCTAATGCATAGTGAAGACTTCTCGCGTTTTCCAGTTTGTTTGAAATTTGTCCCAAACCAATCAAGCATTTCCAAACTGTCTCACTACTGGAAAACCCAAGCTATTAATGGCCTGCATTTTATTATTTGATGTTAATTCACCCCGTAACACATCTCGCAATCGTCTCATGTGCTCTCCTCTCACTTTCTCATTCATTGTTGCATGTTGAACACCTCCTCGTTCATTGATTCCTAAATATTTCAAGCAAATACCTGGATCTAAACTTCTGATCTCGTCTAGACTTGAAATAATAATGATGAAATATTAATTCTATATTTCTTAACTTTCCCTCGAACTAAAGAAACATTTTCGCACATTCTACGCTAAATTTCATATTCATCATTCAGCCACCATCACTAGTTGTTTTCTAAGTTCTTCATAATCAATAAGTCACCCATGTACAATAAATGTGTCACACGTTCTTTTTATCCTCTCATTCGGTATCCACTTTGTATTTGTTTAACACAAAGGAATAAGATACACGCAAAGAAGGAGAGGTGATAGAGTAATCTTGGAAAATTTCTTTTTTAATCCTACAGTTTCCTATTTCCATTTTGTTTTGGTTTTTCAATTTGAGTGTTGTTTGCATTTACTTCGTGTAGTCTTCACAAAATCTAGTATTTTTTATTTATGTGTAGATTTTCCAGGATTTGTAATATCTATGAGTTAGGTACACCATCTATTTCGAAGAACCAACAAGGCACAAGATTGAAACGATCATGCAGGTAAAGGTATCAACGTGAGTTTGAAACGGACAATCACCGGTTTCGTACACGTTAGCCTTCGCGCCTGCGTCTTATGATCAAAATCGAGGTTGCCGCTTAAAATATTTAGTATTATATTTTGTTTAGTTTCCCTCGGTACTGGGGCGATGGGTGTCTCGCGTCACGAAAAGTTGAAAAGATAAAGTTCCCATTTTCTCTGTCAGAGCGCGCTTGTGTCTCTCTGAAGTCACACTACGACCTGACTACAGAAACAAATGAAAGAGTAGTAACAGATGGCGTCTGGACGGGTGTGAAGTGAAATAAGTATTGTATCTTCATAATTTTTTTATTTTTAGTCATTTTTCCATGCTGAAAAAAAGAATATCTATTGTATTATTGAATAGAGTGAATTTTACTTAACAATTCAATTCATTATTGATCTAACCAAAAAAAATTGTTCTAGAGTACATTGTAGATACTGGGAAGGCGTGTGATTGGTCGGGAGGTCTTGGCTTTTCTTGAACTTTTGCTCTCTGGTAGTATGATATCACTCCTACAGTACGCCAATCTGGTGTGCTGCATAAATTTTCTATTAACTGGTTGAAGCAGTTGTCAATAGTGGAATGTAGAGAGAAGACTTTGTCAGTCAGTAATTGTGTATCTTGTCAATTCCTGGTGACTTCCGCTTTCCTGTTTTCTTGATGCCCTTTACTTCATTTATAATGATGTTTTACGACGATATATCACGCTTCATTACGTTGGATATAGTTTTTTTTATTATCCGTTCATACACGGCTTAAAGAAGTAGTAGCCAGTTTTTTTTTTTTCTTGTGAGAGCAACCAGTCCTCTAAGGAGGAAATAAGATGCGGAAAATTTTTACATTTTCCATAGTAGGTATGCAGTTCCGAGGAGACGTATTTCCTGGATATCCCTTTCAAGCAGCGAATGCGACTAGTACGGTAGGCTCCCGTAACTAGTCGAATTCTTTCATGATGGACAAGATCCACCTTTTTTTAAATAGCTAGCAGGAGCAAAGATATACACAACGCAACGATAATCTTATGAATATTCAATAAAACTGGAGCAAGAAGGAATAATCACCTACCATTCGCTGCTTATCCGGTATTTCAAAATGTTCAGTGACTAATGCTCTAGATGTTAGGTCGGTAAGATGTTACATATCTGACCAAAGTTGATATTACTGACCATAGTTAACTTTACTGAAAAGATAATTTGAGAACGTTGTCTCCCACGGCGAGGTGAGGTTCCTGCAAGAAATTTGGTCTCATACTGTTTTCTCAGCAGATAAACATCTCTGACCATTCATACAATTTATTGAACGCACTGCACCTGTGATACTCTTCGACGAGCAAAAAATGGTATAGTCGTACAAAAAAATGTCGGACAGGATTCCTCACAGCGGATGTCATGCGTTCAATGGCCACTGTAAATTACATCCCACTCAGGACTGAGCCCCGAGGGACACTTATCATGAAGGAGAACTGGGGTGACCCTTCCAGTAACTGTAACGATCGGGATGTTTATCCGCAAAGGACAGGGAAAACGTCCTCTACAGCCTAAGGTATTGAGTTGTTGTAAAATGCCATGAAGCGAAGTAGTACCGTAAGTCATTTCGTAGACAAAAAGTATTCCGACAAGTCTTCAGTCGAAGGCCTCTTGAATTGCGGTTTCCAGAAGGAATTGTCCAGGGTGAAATGGAATTCCACCACACCTGACAACACTGAGATCGACTCCGAAAGTGGTGCCTTGCAAGATACCCGACAATATACTCGTATATGTGGATTACGAATAGAGTCTTACCAAAGCAAATAGTGAAGGCCATACTTCGATAACTATACATATATAGCTGTCCTGTCTTTGCCGGATTTTAGAAATGGAATAATCGTAGCTTCTTTCTACGAATAGTGGAATACTCCCTCGGACCACGAAAGATTAAAGATATCGAGAGGGTAGTCTTTCGATTTTAGACTAAGTTGTGATTTTTAAATGTATGAAATCGGGATCAGGCGCGGTGTTATGGTAGCAAGAGCAGACTCAAGTTCCCACACGGAAAGGAAAGAGTTGTAGGGTTCCCTGTTGGAACAAAAGTCAAATGTGCTGCTCTCTGCATTTTTCCTCTTCCTCGTGATATCGGGATTGCAGTTGGCTGTAAATGGTAATTCAACAAAATATTCAGCCATTGGTGGTGTTACAATTTCCCTCTTGAGAGTGATGTCGACCCTGATGACTAAGTCTGGATAACGAGACTCGAGAATACCGAGATATCGAGCGGATCGACTCCCATACAACGTTAAGATCATAATGTATTTAGGAACTGTTTACAGGAAGTGGTTCTGAGTCTTTAATCGTTCTGCGCGCACTCGCAATACGATATGCAGCAAGGTTTTCCGAAAGTAAACAAGCCTTAAATGTCCGTAATACCTTTTTCCGAGATGTAATGGCAGAAGGACATGCGGCTGTAGAGGTCTTAGCCTTAACAGATGTTTTCGGAATGAATTCTTCAGCGACATGGTCACTCTCCTGTTTCCCTGACAAGACCCAGAGAACGGTATTGTACCCGATTAGCCTTTCAGAGAATCCATTTCTGGAGCTTGCATTCGCGAATGGTCACACGTTCCTGCAAGAACGACCAGATAGCGTGATGATCGCTACCATTAAGGTCTTCTATCTCCTATGGGAAAATATCAGCAACTTCAGGGGAGCAATGAACGTTTCGTAGAAGTCGGAGTGACAGGCAACCCCTGGTGCCCACCTGACCCAAAGATGAGGTTGTCCAGCGACGTGGAGTATCACGCCACTAAGCCTTATACAACTGGAGTGCGGCAGTTGTCCCAGAGGTTGTCCGCCAACGAGTGTTAATCCTCAAACCCATTACCCTTTAGAGATGTTTAGGCCATCCTCGTAACCCGGCCAATGAAGGTTAGGTCTCCACTCTTCAAAACACGCAACATTCCACCATCGTGCCAATAGTGGTCGCTAAAACGTGCCAGAAGTTTACAGAGTCCGGAGACTAGAGGCGCAGTACCAGTCCCCAGCTCGGGGGCGTGGCTTCGCCGAGCGCATACTCAGCCGAAGCTGAGCCCTATGCGGGGCTTGAAGATTTCGATATGAAGTACTTCTCATAAATGATATTAATTGACAAATGGAAAACCTTGTCTCCAAGAACTAAAGATCACCAGTGAAGACGATTTTCTAAATACGGAACAAGCAATTACCGATTCATATGCCCAACTATTTCTTCAAGAAATCATTTGATTTCAGATAAACTAAAGCATATCCACGAGTGATATTTAATATTTTTATACAGATTCAAAGAACCAAGACAAAATTGTTGACTTCTTTACATCCCCCCATTACAATCTAAAAATACCTACCTTAACTATTTCCAGATTGGTGCCATAGATCTTCAGGGAATGATTACCAACCGTTACCGTATATTTGTATTCACCTAAACTGGCATCATTGGTAGAAAAACTGTGAAGAAGTCTGGAGCGATTAATTCCTGAAAATAATTCAATTCATTAAATTAAACGTTTTTACAAAATGCTGACAACAGGTATAATAGAATCGTCACATTTCATTTCGATGTTGAGAAAATAAATTAATCTATGGTCTACAACCATGCGACATTGTGCTAAGACTCCGGAAAAATGAAATCGCTGAAAAATTTATTTTTCCACAATGTAAATGAACACGTACGCTCAGATTTACATATTTTTACATCTTTTTATGTGTCTTCTGGAGGGGGATAATATTCGAGAGTAATGCAAAGGTGATGGATTTTGTAGTTTGGGTCTCAATGCAAATAAAAACAAAAGAATGTATCCGAAATTACCCATGAGGATGAATTAAAGAAATTGTTTCAATGAATCACCATTATGAAGCATTCGAAGAAAAACCACACACATAATTAAATGCTTTCCAGGTATTTACTATGAACAAATAGCTAACGCCCCCAGTTGCATATGGTTAAATATATATAATTTTGGAAGGTAGAAGAATTAAATATCTGTACTGGAAAATGACATTCTATTTATTGATAAGAAAATGCCAAAATTTTGAAAGAAATGTTGAGTCTGTTAGTTTTCACCGCTAGATACAGCAGCTTAGGACGCACTGAAAAAGACAGCAAGTTCAGTGCGAGGGTGGAGCAGCCCTCCACGCTGTTTTTACACTCTTCTGTGAAGGGAAGTTGCTACAGAATATATTTTGTGATAGTTGGAAGTTTGGATACCCTTTAAATGGTGAGTGTCTCAGCCCATCACAGAATTGTAAGCAACAATGTGTTATCCCTGAAATTAGTAGAATTTTCATTATTGGAGAAGTGGTATAAGGAAAAATTTCGCGGGGCTGTGTGGACTGCGGACTCTCAATCCTTAGCGCTACTTTCGTGAGCAAGGATTAGGAAATGTTGTGAGTGAACTTGTGGGGCCAAACAACCGACGA
The DNA here is from genome assembly GCA_002313205.1 of Laupala kohalensis. Classification (NCBI taxonomy): domain Eukaryota; kingdom Metazoa; phylum Arthropoda; class Insecta; order Orthoptera; family Trigonidiidae; genus Laupala; species Laupala kohalensis. The sequence continues at coordinate 60,858 of NNCF01133423.1, read as the reverse complement.
GCAAAGAAATTGCCAGAAGTCAGGTTGATTGATTGAAGCTACCTGAAGGCCGTCTATCTTCCCAGAATGAAGGTGGAACACGAACGAGGAATGACATTGTAAGCAGCCGCTACACGAAGACATCTCTTCCTCAACATTCCATGGTCGTGAGAAACACAATAAATAGTGGAAAATCGCCTTATTGAATTTTTTTTTAAATTGGAGATTTAGACTGCATGAATGAACTTTTTAACATTTTATTAAAGCGGAACGCGCAACGCTAACTCAATGTCTGTAGTGACAAACATTTTGGAACGGATTATTTAATTACGCCTGTCTAAAGTATTTAAATTAAGACAATATGGTTTATGTTTTAAGAGAGTTTGGGAAATATTTTACACGTTTTTCGTTTATGTAATATCGTTATAATATGGCAAGTAATGGGAATTATAAGGGTTGATATTATATTTTAATGTGTTTTATTTTTTTGTGTTGGGTAATTGTGTAATTATTCTAAACCAATAACACTAGTTTATGACGTATTGTACACTAGCATGCGGTTCCTGGTCACTTCCAACAAGTCCATGCAATATTGATTCATCAAATTAAATTAATAATTAAATGTCGATCGCGAACCCAAGCCACACGTTACATATATATATTGAGACCGTGGATTGAATTGATTAATAATTCAATCACGCGTTCTCAAAATATTAACATAAAGAGCGTGGGTCAACATGGGAGTTCGCGGTAAGAGACGTGGGTGGTCTGAAGCTTGGCAGGGCGGTGCAACATCAAAAACCCAGTAGAAAGTTTGGAAATACAAAAACGACATAAAAACCTTTATTTGGAAAAATCAAAGGTAGAGACCAGGACACGTGTTCAANCAGGACACGTGTTCAGAAACACACAAGTTTGAACAGGAATCTTTAGAAAGACGGGGGCAAAATTTAGAAGAATAACGCCATAAAAACCTTTAGTTGGAAAAAGATCAAAAGAAATAGGAAGCAGGACACATGTTTTAGTAGCCTGCTAGTCTGAACACGAATCTTTCAAGAAAGAGGGCGGATGTTAGGGAATATTATTTCCCAAAGCAACGTGGGAAATAATATTACTTTTGATGCAAACGTCCAAAAGCAAAAAAGGTTCGCGACCCAGGTCTCTTGGGGAACATGTATCCTAAATGCAAGTCTCAACTGGAATCTTTAGAAATGTGTAATTTTGCGACATGGGTTCGGCAATACGAAAGAAAAAAAATTCAAAAGAACGTAATAAAATTTGGGGTCAAAAAGAAATGCCGACGCTCCGAACAAGTGCGAGCTAGGAAGGGACATGCCGCCTAGCAATAAAATAATAAAACCCTGGTCTTTAGAAGCATGCCGCCTGCACAGATAGCGAAGGGACAAAAATAACAAAATGGCCGACAGACCTTCATCTCGAGGAAAGAATCTTGGAAGTAGAGAGAGAGTGGGGTGCACCCAATGAAATGTTAAGGGGGGAGGAGTCAACTGGAATGATTGGAAACATGAAAGTACAAAATGCATCTTTTCGGAAACTACCAATTAGAATTAAGAGGGGGGGAAAGAACCGAGATCGGGCAGTAGAAGCAAAGACTGAAGGGGAACGTCACGTGACACAAAATTAGCTATAAAAAATTAGGGCACGGAGGCACAGGGGAGAGAGGAGAAAATTTTTGGGAGTGCGTGGTTGTGATGTGGGAGAGAGGAGAAAATTTTTGGGAGTGGGTAGTTGTGAAGGAGAAGATGAGAAAAATTTTGGGAGAGTGTATTTGTGACAGTTGAGATGTAAAACATTTTGAGACAGTGTAGTATTTGAATGTGAGACAGTGAAAAATTAGCATCAGTTAATTGTTGAGACCAGGTGGTGAAAAAATTGCAACAATTCATCTGTTGAGTTAGACTGTGATGAATTTGAAGGAGTTCATCGTTGTTCGATTGCAGTGTGAAGATTGGCGATCGCTATTTGCTGAGACAGACAGTGATAAAATTGCAACAATTTATTTATCGAGTCAGCCAGGGAAAAATTTACGAGATTTTTTTTTTGGGGAGTGAGGTCACAGAAAACGGGTGATTGAAATAGCCAATAATACTCGTACAGTGCGACTAATTAGGTCAAACGAGTGAGCGATTCGAACAATGCGAAGACGTAACATTTTAGGAGCTAATGAGTCAATAAAGGCCATTTCAGCCAATTAGCAAGTATAGTCATAGCTCAGACAATCGAAAGGAAGTGCCACTGTAACCCGTCAGAGCAGATGCGAGGCGCACTCATACAGTGAGT
>NNCF01133423.1:29487-47065 GCA_002313205.1 Laupala kohalensis | reverse complement strand
TATATATATATATATATATATATATATATATATATATATATATATATATATATATATATATATATAGAGAGAGAGAGAGAGAGAGAGAGAGTGAGATTTGATAAATTTCTCGATTATATTCGAAATTAAGATTAAAATACGATGAACGAGCGACCGAGCGAGGGCGTGAGAGCTTTCGCACCCCGTCACCGACTAGGACGTTAACCACATCTTGCAAGGGCGCAGCGACCGACCTAAGACAAGCTGGGTCTTGTTCGCGCGACTGAAGGGTTCGCACAATAGAAATCGCAGGCAAAACAAGGGTGTGGGAGGGCGAGCCACACACGTCATAAAATTTAAGTGCGTCATAAAAACGCGCCGACGAGCCGCACAAGTTACTACTTGTCTTGAGAAAAATGTTGAAAAAAAGCGGTTGCCGAAATTATCGAAATAAACCCGAGGATTGGAGGATTGAGAAAAGCGCAATACTTGAAATCCCCAGTCGGAACTTAGGCATGAGTTATTGGAGTTACAGGAAGTTATTGGAGTTTTCGGTCACGTGGAAATTCAAAATTTTACGATGTTGGAGGTGGCAGAGTCGCAGGAAGGGATAAGGGCATTTAAGTCACGACAAATGGTTATTACGGGCATTCCAACCATTTTCCGATTTTGATTATTTTCTGACGAGCATTCCATTTCCATTCTCATTATTTCGGATTCTGATTCTGAGTATTTTTCGGACGAGAACATTCTGATATTTTTTTACGAACATTCTGATGATGTTTATGACAAGCAGATTCTGATTATTTTTCCGACGAGCAGATTCTGATGATCTCTCTGACCATTATTCTCGGCATTTTAGCCCACTCAGATTTCTGTGAGAATTATGTTCTCTTCATCTTTTTCAAAAACGATAGTGCGGTAATCGCAACTCATTGAGTTTGTCGGGAGCGCCGAGCCAGATCGCTCGTGAGGCGAAAGGTATAAAATCGAACGAACTTTTGGAGTTGGCGATCGTAAAGACGCCAGGGGGTCGAGTTGTGCACGCCCGAGGTCACCACGGGTCTAGCTGACGCGGGGTTCGCGCGGCGGCAAGGTCACGCACCCTCTATCTACCACCGTAGAGTTGATCACTCGTCGAGACAGGTATTTATTACGACGGTTGTGAATTATCCAACATCCGTCGTAATGCGCATAGGCGAGAAGAGGACCAGTGTGGTATTGGTTAAGGGCCCCAAAACTTTTGAACTTTATGATTTCTAAAAAGGGACTAGTCATAAAAGAAGAATGTAGTTTATTTTGGGTTTTCAATGTAAATGGTAAATGTAGATGTGTCTCAAGAAACAAAAAGTTGTTTGTAAATTCAGTGTCATTTGTATTTGTTTTATTGAGAAAATGAGTTCCATTTTGGTTGTAAATTTAAATTGTTTAAATGCTTATGTTGTTTAAAAACCTAAACCGGCAGTAAAGTCAGTGATCTTTGTATTTTGTATGTCCGGTAATAACGTGTGTTTTTGGGGGTTGCACGAGGGTTTTCATAATGTATGGCTTAATAATATTAATTAAAATTAATGGATTTAATTTGTCAAATAGCGTTTTCCTGTAGTGTAACCCCAGTATGATCTTTCCCTTCATTAAAAAATTGCGAGCCCTACAAATTTGTGAAACCCTGAGATCCAGCTAGCCGAGGCGCCTAAAATATCAAATTTATAAGTTCTTTAACATTTTATTATATTAATTCACACGAAGAAAGACTCGTTCCGCCACAATATATAATAAAAAATATGTATATATTTTGTAAGAAATGAATTATTTCTCACATTTCATTAGATATAAGATTATTTTGAAAAGTAGAAATGTTTCGTAAGTGAACGGAAATTTACAGCGACCCTTAGCGAAGGGCAGTATTGGAAAAAGAGACGCAAGGCCTTGCCACTTAAGGATCTGAGCGTGCTTCCTTGTTCTGAAGAGAAGTTGTAAATCTGACAAAGTGGAGTGAGGTAGCGTCGTACGTATTTACGACTGCAAGAAGCAGGAGGAAAGTGGGAAATGTTACAAAAAAAACTAATGGCGTAGATCAAATTCAAACAAAGGGACAGAAAGGTTCTTAATATTTCTGGAATAATAGGTCAGTTATCGGTAACAGATGAGAATACGTGCAAGCAGATGCAGCGAGGAGATGTGGAAAACTACTAGTAAAGGGGGACGGAGTTCTCTTTGTAAGAGAACAATGGAGTTCAGACGCGCGTGGCTACTAGCTATTAGAAGTGTCAATGTAAATAGGAGACGAAAAAATGCACACAGGCGACTGTTTGGCAAGCGTCGTAGAACCGGAGATAAAGTGTCTAAGAGATGGATTTAACATCCCAAATTTTCGCAAGGTGTCAAAATTAAATATCATGTTAATAAACTGAAAATAGCATCTGGTTAAAATCACAGAGGGGATGATTGGAGGTTGGACAAAGATAAGGCCTTGAAAGTTTGGAAATTTCCCATAAGCGAATCTGATGATTGGCCCGGAACACGCACGCCTAACGACGAACATTAGCAATAAAAGCGAACAACGTGGAATAGAAATTAAACTACATTAGACTTAAAGTCACATGATTTTTGAAAAAGTAGTACGTGAGCAAGCTTCAGGGTGCTAAGAGTGCGGACGTGTCAATAAATTGACGAGTAGACGCTTCAAAGATTATTACACAAGATTGTCTCGTTACAAACCCATTGCGCATTATCATTCGTAAGATTCATTCTAAATCACTTCCATGAGTTCATTCTAAATTCATTCTCGAGCATTTTCGACATTCAGTCTTTTTCAAAAACCACTAATCTTTATCTTTACGAACATAGCATAATGTTCTGTAAAGCTTCAACTTGATCTGTTTAGTCGCGATACTTCAGTTTTGTGAGAGATCACTCAACGCACGCGATAATTAGTTCGGAAGTAGTTATGGAATGCTCGGTCGAAATGATTAGATTCAGACAGTAAAATATGAACTTTAACCATCCGGAGATATTACAGCGTCAGCTGCCTGATAGTTTCTTGGAAAGAGCGAAGGGATGAAGCCTAGACGTCTACCATCAGCGGGTTAATGGTCTCTGGAGGTGAACGAGCTGACAACTGTAGGGAGGAAGGTCTCCATGAATGAACTAGTACAAGGAAAGGTACCAACCTACAACTTTTTACAGACGACGCATCTTCACAAGGTAATACGAGCTGCCTGCGTCCAGCATTTATATGTCGTGTACCTACCAAAAGATCTTGTGCATCGAACATGAAATTTAACGCAGTAGACCAGAACCTTTGTTTATCTCATTTTAAATTAATTAAGAAGGGCGAAAAAGATGGGCAGTAAATAATTGATCCTCTCTAATAAATGTTAATATTAATAACTTCAAAATGTCGGGGAAAACTAGTCTCACGTGTAGACGTGCACTCCAGAAGCGGAGGTTAAATAACACCCAGATCTAAAGATGCACTCCCACCACCTATCATCCCACTCCCTTCAAAGACTGTTTCAGATGTTCCAAAACCACATTGGATTGTAGGCTTGTAAAAGGTTCATCGTTTACGTGTTGTATCATCTTGGGAAGAAATCTTCTGCGAGACACTGCATTTCTCTCCTTTCCGAAAATTGGGGTTTTCTCACGTTTAAATCGATTGATACGTGATAAAAAGCATTGCACTTAGTGTAATTTCACATAAACACTACACTAGTATGAAAAAATTAACTTCCATCATCTAATAACCCCATCCCCCTTATCACTTTCCTTATTCTTTTTTTTTTTGGGTGGGGCTTTAGGGCTCGTCAACATCGAAGGTCATTAGAGCCCATGCAAGTAGGGAAAAATGCAGTTTCGCACCATAGAGAAGAGCCGTAGTGACTCTTCCCCGTGTGTGGGACTCGCCGAATATCTCGACCATACCCACTAAAAAACCCTCCTGAAATCAACAAATATCTAAATAGAAAGATGAAAGAAAAGAAAAGAAAACAGAATAAAAATACATTATATCACAAAAAAAAGGGAAAATAATTTTTACATATTATATTTTCGAATAACAAAACCGAACGTTGAAAACAAAAAGGACAGTAAAGATGAAAAGGGAATGAAAATTTTAAACCCTCCCGAGAACTTGTGGGAGGAGCCCCGATCTACTCATAAAATTCAATAATTTGCTAACATTAACCGTTTCATTCCCGAGAATGGTTGGTAAATCTGCAGCCAGACCAATTTGTCNTTCTGCAATCAGTTAGTAGGTGACGCACTGTCAGAGAACAGCTACACTCCTCACAAACGGGTTCATCATCAAGTAGTAAGAGATACCTATGAGTGAGAGGACAATGACTTATGCGCAGGCGGGTCAGCAAGACCTCGTCGCGCCGGGCTGGCCTACAGGAACTGCTCCATGACTTAACAGAAGATTTGATAAGTCGGAGCTTACTTTCCTTATTGACCGGAAGAAAATTTGCTTCCTCTTTGCTCACAAAATTATAGTTTTCTGAATTGATCAAATTTTTAATAAACTGTATTAGGCAATTGCAGTATGTCCTTTCCTATCATCGTTGTGTTTAGATATTTGGTGAATTCTGGAGGGTTATTTTAGTCGGTATGGTCGTTATTCAGCGAATCCCACACACGGGGAAGAGTGACGTCTGCTCTTCCCTGTGGCGCGAACTGTGGGGGAACTGCATTTTTCCCGACCTGCAAGAGTTCTAATGAACTAGACGTTGGCAAGACCAAACCCCAATAATAAAATGAACGAAAGATGTCAAACTTTCAGTAGCAATAACTTAAAACATATTCAAGACAAAAATTATGAGCACATTTCAGCAAATTTAGTCTACTTTGAGAAAGAATAAGATTATGGTTTTGGTAAGAATAATAACTAAAGATGTTTGGCAGAAACTAAAACACTTCGAAAATTAAGTTTTAAGCAAGCAGCACAAATTTTCCCAATAAACTTATGGAAATTATTTACGACATCGATCTTTACAACATAAAAAATAGCTCTACTCAAATTTTTGCATCCACAAAAAAAATGATGCTAATTTGACTGGATTGAGGTTTTAACATTGATAAAAGTCTTCAAATAGTCATCTTTTGCATAATGGTGTATTCTTTTGTAGGATTTTACGGCTCGCTGACATCAAAGTCATTAGAGCCCTAAATTGTGTAATGGTAGAGAAAATGCAGTTACGCACTAAGGAGAGCCAACATGACTCTCTCCGAGCGTAAGACTCGCCGAATGACTAAAACCTACCCAATAAAAACCCTCCTGAATAACAATATATATAAACATTTTTAAGAAACGAAGGAAAAATGGATAAAAAGATTCCTAAAACATTAACCGAAAACAAAGAAGAAAGTCAATTTAGGGTGTGAATTTTTATACAGGTAGGGGAAATGCTGTTACGCACTAAGGCGAGCCAACATGTCTCTCACGTGTGGGACTCGGCGAATGACTCGAGCACACCCACAAAAAACTCTCCTGTATTACAGTATATCCAAACATACAAAAGGAAAGAAGAAAAAAGGCGAGGCGAAATATTCCAAAAACATTATAAAAACCGAAAACAAAGAAATAAGTTAATATAGAGAAAGAGGAAAAAAGGAAATTTAAAGCAAATGGGAAAAAAGACATTTAAATGCAAACCATCCCGAGAACTTGCGGGAAGAACCGTTTCATGCATGGATTTCAGAAATGATATACGAAGAAAGATCAGATATTGTTCCACAGGACACATTCGTAAAGGAATTTAAAAACAGGTATCAAAGTCGGTTCATTTTGCCCAAGCATTACGTTCAAACTTTTCGGTAGATTGTGTCACCGTCGGCTGGTACTATATTTGAAAATCCAGAAGTGTTCCACGGTAAGTTTTGTGTTGCAAGCTTCACATATGGGGAAGGTTCACCGGTGACGATTTCCTCTAGCAGTTGTTTAAAATGGACACCCGCTGGGTGGGGTAACGAAGGTCTTGCAGCGTAAGATTAAATAAATTTCGGAGAATGTAGGTGTTGCCGAGTGGGGTGATTTGAAACCCACATCAGCTTCACTCCGTAAGATCAAAGTAGAATATCACGTCTCTTGTTAAGAGATGGTTCGCCATCGTCTACTAGTAAGCATTATATTCGACTAGTGCGGAAAGCACCAGTTGCAATGCGGACTCCTGCATGATGGATAGTGTAAAGGGTCCTGAGTGTTGACGGTGATGCGGAGGCGTATACAATACTGCCATAATCTAATACAGACCGAACGAGACTTCTATCCAGACGAAGAAGGCAAAAGCGGTCTGCGCCCCATGATGATGCGCTTCAACAGCGAAGAAGGTTAAGGGAAGAATTACAACGGGAATGTAGTTTTCGGATGTGATTGCGCCAAGTTAAAGTGCGGTCGAATGTGAGACCCAGGAATTTCGCTGAGTCAACGAAAGGAAGACCTTGGCCCCCAAGAGAAAGATCTGGATCATTATGATGGTATATTCTACAGAAATGTATACAGCATGACTTCGATATAGAAAAACTAAAGCCGGTAGACAAGCTCCGCTCGTGTAAACGGTTTAAAACCAATTACAATTGCCTCTCGATGACAGAGATGCTGCTAGACGAACAATAGACGGCGAGGTCATCCACGAAGAGAGACGCATGTACTGGTTCTCGAACCACTGACGCAATGCTATTAATGGCTATGGCAAAGAGAGTGACGCTCAAGATTGAGCCCTGTGGGACACCGCTTTCCAAAGAATGATTCGATGATAAATAAGTACCGAGACAAATGCGGAAAGAGCATTGACATAAGAAGCTCTCCTGGAACAGAGGAAGACAGCCTCGAAATCCCCACAAATGCAATGTGCGTAGGATTCCGTACCTCCAGGTTGTGTGATAAGCTTTTTCCAGGTCAAAAATGATAGCCACGAGGTGTTCCCTTAATACAAGAGCTGATATGGTAGATGACAACGTAACAAGGGGGTCAAGCGTTAGCGTTAACCGCTGTTTCCTGAAACCACATAGGATATTCGTCAGGTTTCGTGAATCCAGAAACCAAACAAGGCGACGATTATCATTCTTTCTAACAATTCCCAAACGCAGCTTGTCAGAGAAATCGGTGGAAAGTGCGACGTATTAGAACGATTTTTTCCCTACTTCGGAAGTGGAATAATTATGGCCTCACGCCATTGAGCAGGGACAGTATGCTCATTCCAAATAGTTAAATAACTTCAGAAGGGATTTTATGCCTTCTTGTAAGACGAAGTAGTGCCACACTCAGCTCGGGGCCCCGTGTTCACCAAACACGTACTTACTAGAAGTCCCCTGGGGGGACAAGGGTCCTCGATTGGACCAATCCATTGGATAGTAATGACAGACAGAATTTTGAATAATATAGAAACCAATAATTGTAAGTATGTTGCGCACGCTGACAAATTGATATTAATTATAGGACAAAAATTGAAGAAAAACACAAAATGTATTGAAGCATGTGTATAACATGTTTGAAATCAAAATTTAAACTATCAGAAGTTAGGATCAAGATACTGTGGATAGGTAATGCTAAAAAGAACAACAGACCCAGTTATAAAGTTGCATAGGAAAAAGGGGGTGCGCAGTCACATATCTTGGGTGTGTTATTCGATAAAAAGCTATTATTCAATAAGCATTTAGAATATGCAATAGTAAGAACGAATATATTGTACTACAGCGTATGAAGGGTAGGTCACAGCAAGAATAATACAGCCGGAAATGGAGTATTGAAACTATATAAAGGGGCGGAGCGGCCGATGCTCTTATACGGATGTAGGGTATGAAGAAAGGTAATAGACATATGAGCAACAACTACGTCGTATGCAAGGTCGATGTCTACGGAATATGACAGAATGCTAATCAACTGTTTCTACAGATGCATTAAAGGTTCTAACGGGTGTGTTGCCGATAGATCTATATATTCAGAAAATTGTCTTCAAAAACAAAATAGGAACCGGGAAAACAATCATGATCAATGAAGAACAAATAGAAAAAAATAATCCAACAAAAAAGGTTAATAACAGAATAAATGGATGGTATATAAGTTGGGGCAAAAGAAATAAAGATACTTAAGTATATAAAAGACGTCATATATGCAATAAGAAATAACAAATGGTATAAAACTAATCCATATTTGGTAGAATTTTGGACCTGACACTAATTTCAAGAACTACATACAACGTATAGGCAAACAAGATACCGACTAAAGTAAATGCGGCAGAAGAACAGCAAAACACATTTTATGGACCTGTGAACTGTATGCTAAATAACGAGGGAAGTATATAGTAATGCTAAAAAGAAAGGGGCTATTTCCAACAAACAATATGCATAAAATAATAATACAACAACAAAATTGAGGAACATGCTGAATTTATAACGAAATTAGAACTCTTAAGAGAGATTTTATACTTAGAAACCATCGATCTGCTTCGACACGTCTGTAAACACAGGTGTTTGTCGAAGATTAGAAGAAAATATACCCTCAACATCGCGGTTAAAGATTTATGCTTGTCATGATGCAGAAGATCGAAATGATTGTTCAGCTTGTGCATAGACCAAGAATGAGTCTTACTGAAATCTTTGATTTAAAACAGGTGTGCGTACAATCAAAGATTCCAAACCCTGTTTGGAGCGATTTGGTTACTCTGAGCTCTTCTCGTAAAAACGGATGAAAGAAAAGGAAAGATGAAATACCCGAAGGATACTTTGTGTCCTAGATTGTAAATTAAAGTAAGCACGTGGCAAAAGTGTTGTAGCGTAAGTAGTTGAAGCCAGAGGTACAAAGATAATTCGCCACTCGGCATACAAACAACGAAATGGGACTATTACGGAAGGCGCCCGTAACTAGTCAGATTCCTGCATGATCGACACTATCCAACTTCTTCAAATAGCTCTCACAAGCAGAGATATATAGAGCGCAGCCATAAGGAAACCAAGATCTTATAATGCTCGATAATATTGTAGCAAGGAGGAGCGATCAGCGCCCCATTCTCTGCCACTTCAATAGATTCAGAGACTTTAAAGTTCTCACCCTTAGGTCTGTAAGATATTCAATAAAATTATATCTGATCAAAGATTAGGCACAAGAATTTTACAGAAAGATAATTTTAAAACGTTTTCCCCCAGGGCAAGGACAGATTCTGACAGGAGGCTTGGTCTCGTACTGAAAAGAACACTGTTTTTTCAGCAGAGAAACGAAAGCCAGTCGTCTTTTACCAGTGGCATGATCTATTGAGGACGAGTTGGATTTGTCACTCCCCACCTGTGAGACTACGATGAACAAAAAATAGCTAAGTCGTCGACAAAAAAGTGAGTGTAGGACAGTATTCTTTACAGTAATGTTATGCAGTTTATGGACACACCAAATAGGGTCACACTCAGGGGCGAGTTCTGAGGAACACCGTTCTCTTGAAGAACCGAGGTGGCTCTTCCAATTCTGTAGCGGAAAAAACGCTGATCCAAAAAAGGACTGTAACATCAGGGGATGTCCTCAAAAAACCCAAGCGTAGAGTTGTTTTAAAATGACATGACACCAGATAGTATCGTAAGCCTTCTCGATGTCAAGTAATTTTGCGACATATCTTCGGACGAAAGCATCTTCAATTGTTGTTTCCAGGATAAGCAAGTTGTCCAGGGTGGAATGGAACTTCCTGAAACCACACTGAAATCGACTCACAAGGTTATGACTTTCAAGATACCAGACGAGACGCCGGTTGATAATTCTCACCAGTTTTACCGACTAAACTCGTCAAGGCAATGCTTCGATAACTATTGATGGCCGTTTTGTCCTTTCCTGGTTTTAGTAAACAGAAGGGCTTGCTTTCTTCAAGGAATTAGGGAATACTCCTTCGGACCATAAAAGATTAAAGATATTCAAAAGGTATTCTTTCGATTCGAAGCCGAGCATTTTCTAACGAATTAAATTCAAAGGTGCTCTGAATTGAATCAAGACCAGGAGCAGTGTCGTGGATTGTCGCTAGAGCTGACTCTCGTTCCCACATTGAGAGGGCAGTGTTTTATGGTTCAATGTTTGAGGAACAAAAGTCAAAGGAGGTGCTCTGTGCTATTTCCTTTATCCTCGTGAAATCAGGATTGCAGGTTGCTGTAGATATTAGGTCAGCAACGTATTCAGTCATCACTGTAGCCATTGCTGTTGTTGGTAAAAACCTGACCTTGATAATTGAGTCCAGATATTGGGATACGAGAATACCTTCTAGATATCTTCCGGATTGACGCCCATGCTTTAGTGGACGATGTTGAGAACAACATATTAATGGTACTGAGAAACTCTTTCCAGGGGATGGATCTAAATTCTATGATGGTTCTGCGCGCTTTTGCTCTAGCAATCCCATTATCATATCATCCTATTATGGCAAGTGAGTCATCTCTGAAACACACACTTATTGTATGAGTTGAGTTGGCATCTTAATTGTTGGCATTCTCTGCCAAATTTCCTCTAACACCAAAAGTTTCTTCAAATTTCACTCCATGGAGTTATAAAAAATAGAGCAAATTATTGGACATCATATAATCGGATCTATTAATTACAAATTCCTTTGCTAATTATATTATCAAATCATGATCCTGTACTACTTAATTTGGACGAGTCCAGAAATATCATTAATATCACGTAATCCTCACGACACAGATAAACGATAGCTGGTCGAGTCATGACGTCACGCAATCAATTGCACTAATCGAACATGCAGCCGCGCGAACAAAGACGAGATTTTAAACAGAACGGTCTTGTCATTCGAACTGTTTACTTCGCTCCACAACCTTGTAAGACACACGTCGCTTCACATCACTTCTATCGTGGGTCGGCATGCTAACCGACATTTTCTTTAGTTCAGCACTTCGCTACTAAGTTACAGAAGGCACTTTCGTCCACATGAACATCGTTCTTCAAGCCTTGGATTTCGAATCAACACACCGATTCAACTTTACCTTCAACATCATCTAAGCTGACTTTCCAAGATCTCATCTCATCACGCTCCCTTGGAAAACCCGTATTATATCATTATTCTTCATTACTTTCATGGCATGTTTCATTAAACTGTTTTTTTTCTTGTTGGAAATCAATATTCATCTAGCTCCTCATCCTTCTTCACTCTTTATTTTCACTACAATCATTCCATGTGGAGATAAAATCAAAATTATTTGCACAATGGACTACCCTTAAATTTTCGCAATGTTCATCGCCTCACCCGAATAGCGGACCGACATGCGTTCTTTCTCCCAGGGGACATGGGGTCTTCGCGGAAACAAAGTTGTTTTCGAATGGATTCTTCTGAGTCGTGATTAATCACCTGGGTTAGATGGTCGATCGCCTCTATGACACTTCCCGTTTCTCTCAGAGAAGACAGCCAGAGTACGGTATAGTGTCCAGATAACCTTTCTGAGAATCCATTTCTGTGGCTTGCATTCGGGAACAGCCGCACGTTCCTGCAAGGAAAACCAGATAGGATGATGGTCGCTACCAAGCAGATCATCTACCTTCCATTGGTAATTATCAGCAACTTCACGAGTGCAAATGGACTCTTCTGTAGTAGTCCATGACCTCGTGGCAAATGCAAAGTAGGTCATCTCCCCGGTGTACATTAGACATAAATCTTGACGCTCAAAAAATAATTCAGCAATCGGCCCCTGTGGCAATCGCTCGATAATCCCCACAGTACACTGTGAGCGTTGAAATCTCCAAGGTGAATGAATGAGCGAGGGAGCTTTTGAATTACATATCTGAGGGAAGTCTCCGAGAAATCTCGTTTCGGAGAAAGATAGATTGAACACACGGTTATAGTTGGTATCCTGTGATTTGTGACTGATATCGCCTGCATTACAATTTGTAGAACAGGTGAGGAGAGGATAGTGTTTCTAAAAAACACGGCAACTCCATCTCTTGCTCGATCTCCTGTGGTGTCGACGCTGAAGCTGAAGTATCCCCGCAGAGAGGGAGTATCCTGGTAATAGGTGGGTCTCTTGCAGGCAAATATAAATGGGATTGCAACGTGCTAAGAGCTGTAACTTTTCATGTTGAGTTCTATGGCCATTAAGGTTACACTGAAGTATGGAAGCCATTATGATTTAGAACCTCTTGGGTCGGGATCCTGAATGTGCATTTCCGCGTCATCGTCGGTGAATGCACTATCCGACTCGGGGGAAGGCAGAACAGACTTTTTTAAAAGTCTCTGTGACTTCTTGGACGTTGTTGATCTTGTTTTCAAAAAGTCAACAGTGTTCAGGGGTTTATCCTTGGAACCCTGCTTCGTCTGTTTCTAACTTGCTGAGGGACGTGGCACACTGTTGCCCTTTTTCTGTGAATTAGATGGACGGGGTGTGAAGGGAGTTTTTGGCTTCACTGGATTAGGTTGAACATTTTTCTTGCCGCATTTGCACTGGCATGCGCACGACGTTATCGTAGACACGTCAGTGAAAACGCTCTTCAGGAGTCTTGGCTGCGGTCGAGTAACAGGTAGAAAATACAGGGTGTAAAGCCCTGTACTTCTTGTGCTCTTCACCGTACGGGATATTCTTCGTAGTCTTTATTTCCTGTATTTTCTTTTCTTCCAGAAAGGTGACACACTCCCTGTTCCACACTGGTTGGTACCTGAGCAATTAATGCACGTAGCTGGATCCAGACATGAAATGCCGGGTTCATGTGCCCCTTCCCGCATGCATCACGGCCCTTACAGGATGTCGTGTTATGGCCAAACCTCTGGTTCTTGAAACAGCGCAGATGATTTGGAACGAAGAGTCGCACCGGCAGGTTAGGTCATCCACCTTTAAGATCTTTGGGTTGTTTCGGACAGTCAAAGGTCACAATGAAGGAACTCATCTTCTGCATAATACCATTAACCTACCTCATGATTTGAATGACCTCAACTACGTGGTCAGCCTCCCATTCCGCAACCTCTTCTGTTGACATATTCATGATGTCCCTGCAAGATACTACTCGTTTGCTACAATTAAGTGCAGCAAGGAGTTTGCACTTGACACGGAACTCTCCCAACTGTTGACAATTTAACAGGGTTAAAGCCTGTTTGTTGGAATCGGTTTCCAACAACATAGAACCATTCCTTAATCGATTGATTCCGTTCAGTGTACCACATATACCTTGAAGTTCTTTAAAAATATAAAAAGGCGAAGCTTTTTCTAATGCTCCTTCCTTCCTTGTCATTATAATAAAAACATTCTGGTGTTAAAAAGAAGTTAAAGAGAATTCATCTTCTGACGCGGGAGGGCTGTGTACCCTCAGCAGCTTCCAAATCACTTGGGTGGAATACTCACCTCGCGGCATACCCACTCCGCTAGGCGGAAAAATCGAAACATGTCATTTTGCCCCACGAGTTCGGAGGAAAATATGTCCGGTGTCGTGGAGCACCCGCATCACGCCACTAAACCTTATTCAACCGAAATGCGGCAGTTGCCCCAGAGGTTGTCCGCTACCGAGAGTTTGTCCTCAACACCCATTCACCTAATCGGCGCGTAACACACCTTGAGGTTGAGGTACTTTTATAGAGGTTTAATCCTTCCTCGCGACTCGGCCAATGAAGGTAAGATCTCCGCCCTTAAAAACACACAACTTTCCACCATCGCGCCAATGGTGGTCGCTGAAGCATGTCCAAAGCTTACGGTGTCCGAGGACTGGTGGAGCAGTACCAGTCCCGAGCTCGGGACCGTGGGGTCGCCAAGCCCATAATCAATCGAAACTGAGACCTTTCCGGGGAAGCCTATACTCTGTCGAAAGAGTTCCCTGCGGGGATGACAGATTCTGCTGGACGAGCAATAGTTTGCAAAGTCGAGACCGAAGAGTTGCATGTACCGGTTCTCGAACCACTGACGCAATGCTATTTATTGCTATGGCAAATAGAGTAACGCTCGGGTCATTGTTTCTCAACATTTGCAAACGCAGCTAGTCAAAAAAATCGGTGGAAAGTGCGATGGATTGGAAGGATCTTTTCCCTCCTTCGGATGTTGAATAATTATGGCTTTGCGCAATTGAGCAGAGACGGTATGCTCATTACAAATACGGTTAGAGAAGTTCTGACGGAAATCCATGCCTATCTCTGAAAGATGTTTTAGCTTAGCGCTATGTATTTGATCAGGACCAGGGGCTGTATCTTTCGAAGGCGCAAGGGAAGTGGTTAGCTCCGTCATTGAGAAAGGAATACTATATTTCTCTCTGATGCAACTGGAAAATATTCAAGGACAACTTTTCCGCGCATGGTTTATTTTGGATAAACGGTGGAGATAAACAGGAGTTAGACACTTTCGTAGTGCGATGCAAAGTTCCTCGCCGATGGCATCAGGTGAAGGACGAAGCTGTCCATTTACATTGAGACAGTACGCGGAAAAATAGGAACTCGAACCTTGAATCTTATGAACATCCTGTCATAGGACTAATGTACGGTTTCTTAGAGATGAAACGTATGCTTTCCATGAGGACGATTTACTTTTTAGATGAGTTCTTTTGGCTCTAGTTTTGCACCTTTTAAACTCAATGAGAAACGGTGGGATACCTTTTCTATAGCGGGATACATGTTGAGCTGCGCTGAAGTTTTATATCTAGTGCTGGTCACTTTTGCGCAGTCCACGATGAACTAGACAACGCCTTGGGTTACATGATGATTTAGGGATGGCGACATCGGCGACTTCGAGAACCGTGTAACTGAAATGGGATCACATCAGCGAAAGGATACTTTGATAGATTGATGTTACGTTCTAACGTATCCCAGTGTGCATTTTTGACTATCCACTGAGAGGGGTGAGTAACTGAGGGGCATGAAACTTTCATATGTATACGAATCGGGTAGTGGTCACTCTCTTACAGATCGTCGAGAACTTTCCAGTCTAATATACCAGAACTGCAGATGGCTAAATGGAGCACCGAGAAAGATCGGGAGGCCGTACAGAAGCGGGTGGAGAGGCTTGTGTTCAGAAGCGCTATATCCCAGATATATAAAAGTTTTTCGATTATATCACCCTTTGGGCAGTTGTGAGAGGAACCCCAGATCGGGTTACGAACAGTAAAATGCCCGACGATGATAANGACAGAGCTCTTTCTTCGTGAAAGACTGACCAGGAGTGATAAAATTATTACATACTGTAAATGTGAGGGATGGAAGGTTCACCTTCATACATACAATCTGGAAGACGCTGGTTTTAGACACTTCTTGGACATGAACTGAAGCGCGCACGGAGACCGTCTACTACGTCCACCCAAGGTCCTAAAAAGGGTATTCCCAATAAAGTAACATTGTGTATGCTCACAAATAGCACATAAAAACCTACAAATTAAAAAATAATATGCCTACGAAGATTATGCAAAAAATGGCGACAATTCGATTTTTTTCGAAGAATGCCGATTGTGCCCGTAAAGATCCAAATTTCTTAATGAAGTTTTAACCGCGCGTTTATAGCATCAACATACATGTTTTCTCCGATTTTCCTGAAAATACGCCGATGTTTTCGTGATTATTTCATTTTCAGTGGAAAAAATTCATACATTTTGGTTTTTGGAGGTTAGGATTCATTTTTAAGGAATTTATACCTAATCAGTTCGATAGTTTATTTATTCACGAGTATTTTTCGTTTTTCTACGACCATTAGTTCCGGAGATATTAAAAAATAGTGTACCGATGCACTGAAAATGCATCAAAAATGTACATTCATGCAATTTTCTCGCAAAGTTCCAGTCCGATTTCCAAAACTTTTTGTTCTGCCTTCATCTTAACGTATGTAATGAAAAAAATAAAAAAACTCATACTTCCCGATTACGTCATAACTCCGTTATTTTTATGTTTAATTTCGTTCCACTAAAAGAACAGCTAGAACTCATTTTAGTAAAATACTTATTAGGGATTACGATCCCGTAAAATCATCAAAATATTTTGACACATATATTCCGAAAATTATATATTCCAACGAGGGACAGGAACGATTAATTAAACAACAGGACACGCAGGAGATGGAGGAAAGGTTAATTGGTATTATAGACGAACGATGGAATATGTATCAGGAGAAAGAACAGCTAGTTAAAAAGATCGTGGGAAGTATAGACCACACTGCAGTAATCGTACAAGATAAAGTTCTAGAAGTTGGATGAATACAGAGACAGGTCGAAACAACCGCAATAGTGCTAAAAAGTAAAATAGAAGAGTGCGCACGACAGGTAACGATAGGCCACCAGGAAAATAAGGAGCAGAATAATGAGGGGACGTTTGCGGAAGCAGTACGGCGAAAGAAAAGAGAAAATGTTATTTTAGTGGGGAAAGTGATAGAGACGGACAAGATTGGTATAGTAAAAGAAGCACACGGACTATTGGAAAAAACGCAAGAGATGGTCATGATTGATGATTGTAGGGTGGTTGAAGGAGAGGGGGTATTATTACAAATGGAGGAAGGGAATATGAGCGCAATGGTTGGGGATATAATAACGTCCCATCGGAAGTTGAGGATCGAGGAAGAAAAGAAAATAGATCCGAAAATAATATACAATGTGGATGAGCAAAGGGAGGAGGTATTGCTGGAAAAGTTGACGAAACAAAATGGGGGAACAGGGAATGATAAACTGAGAGTAGTCAAGAAGATTGGGAAGGATAAATGGAGGTTACGACATCAGGTGGTGGAACTAGGATGCGCACTATATAAGCGGATAATGCAAAGAGGAAAAGTGAATTTAAGGTTCAAATCCTATCGAGTTGTCACCTTTACAGAGCCCTTAAATTGTTACATGTGCCATCGGTATGGCCACCTTGCTAAATAATGTAAGGAGAATGATCAGAGTTGGGGTCACTGTAATCACGATAAAAAAGACTTAAATTGATAAAGATAAGTCCATTTGCATAAACTGCCGGCGGAAAAATAAACGATGCGACCATAACGTTCGGAGTCGTGAATGTGAAGAGTACAGAAAGGTAAGAGACATAATTAAACAACACACAGACTGTGGGAATTAGAGTTATGCATAAGAATTTATATTGTGGCCAACAAGGGGCGATGGAGCTGTCAAAATTTATAATGGACAGAAATATAGATGTATGCGCGTTACAGGAACCTTATCTAAAAGAAAAATTTATCTCTCTCCAGATACGTATGCATTATGTGTATAGTCATGGCAGACGGTCAGCGGTCATAATATGCAATAAATATATGGATGTAATGGAAATTAAGGAGTACACGAAGAATTTACGAATCGTTAAGGAAGCAATCAATATAATTTTAGTTAATGTATATGTTGAATTCGGGTGCAAAAGGATGCGGATCTTCACAACAGTAACGAAAATTTTAGATAAATAATCTGGACAGGAGATATATCTATGTGGCGACTGGAATAGTCGATCTACATTGTGAACTGATAAAATAGTCAATAGAAGGGGGAGGAAATTGGAGCAAATTATTTTAATAAATAATAAATTTATTGTCAAAAAACAGTACAGACTGCGTATGACCACGTGGAGGACAATAAACTAATTTACTCTCCGGAAGCAAGCAAGGGACCATCCCATCAATTCCGATCAAGGGCCCTAAGGCAGAGGCGGATTCAAAAATTTCAGCAAAAGTTCCTAGATAAGATAAAAAG
>NNCF01133423.1:0-29185 GCA_002313205.1 Laupala kohalensis | reverse complement strand
TACAAATTATTATCGAACTATAGATTATTCTGAGTATAGTGTTTAAAAATCATAAGAGTTGAAAAAAACCCACTAAATTCACGATTTATTGTTACAATAAACACGCCCCTAGACCCTTGAAAAGGATCTCAGTATTGGTAACATATATGGGATACCAACACACGATAGTGTTCATGGAACCTCCATTATAAATCTAACCATACAAGGAAGAAATCCCGAAACAGCTACAATATAAGAAGTTAGTGAGGAGATTGAAATGAAGAACAAAGGACAGAACTGAATAAAACAAATTATAGGAAGATCAAATCGGATAAGTTTCGAAAAGAGAACGTCGGACTAAAATATACATATACAGGAGACAGGGATAATATTGAAGAGCGCGTCGAAAGCCTACAACAGACAATGCTACAGATAGAGCCATATTGCGCGAAGAGAATAGGAGGGAAAAAGAAAGGACACACATGATGGGATATTGATTTGCAGGAAGCAAAGAGGATTAGAAATACGAAGAGGAAAAGATATAAGAAGATGCAAAACGGCACAAATTTACAAAGGGGAAGACAGGTATATCCAGAATATTGAAAGGGATTCAAGAAATTAATAAGACAAAACAATTTTTTTTGTGGGGCTTTAGGGCTCGTCAACATCAAAGGTCATTAGAGCCCATGCAAGTAGGGAAAAATGCAGTTTCGCACCATAGAGAAGAGCCGTAGTGACTCTTCCCCGTGTGTGGGACTCGCCGAATATCTCGACCATACCCACTAAAAAACCCTCCTGAAATCAACAAATATCTAAATAGAAAGATGAAAGAAAAGAAAACAATAAAAATACATTATATCACAAAAAAAGGGAAAACAACATTTAAATATTATATTTTCGAATTACAGACACAAACGTTGGAAACAAATAAGACAGTAAAGATGAAAAGGGAATGAAAATTTAAAACCCTCCCGAGAACTTGTGGGAGGAGCCCCGATCTACTCATAAAATTCAATAGTTTGTTAACATTAACCGTTTCATTTCCGAGAATTGTTGTTAATCTGCAGCCAGACCAATTTGTCTCCGTATACTTGAGTATCTTCTACAATCAGTTAGTAGGTGACGCACTGTCAGAGAACAGCTACACTCCTCACAAACGAGTTCATCATCAAGTAGTAAGAGATACCTATGAGTGAGAGGACTATGTCCTATGCGCAGGCGGGTCAGCAAGACCTCGTCGCGCAGGGCTAGCCTACAGGAACTGCTCCATAACTTAACAGAAGATTTGATAAGTCGGTGCTTATTCCTTTCAACAGCTAACCACTCATTGCTCCATTCACTCAGAATCCTTATCTTGACGGAATTTAAGAGATCTCGTTTTGGAATCGTGGAGAAATTCACGCGATTCCTGAGGCATGCCGTCTTTGCGGAATCGTCTGCTTCCTCATTTCCTCTGATACCCACGTGTCCGGGAACCCAGCAAAACATTATGCAAAACAATAGATTGGGATAAGTTCATCTTCCATAATAAGTTCACTAATATATGGGGATTGCCTTATGTAATCGGAAGAGAAAAAAATCAAGACGAAAACAGTAAGTATTATTAAGAAAGATAATGTTATTACAACAGATTGGACTGATACTGACATACAACTTATAAAGCACATACTGCACGCAGATGAAGAGACTAATGTTAGAGATATGTATTTGAGGAAGCGGAAAATGAACAAATTACTTATGCTGAAGTAATGAGAATAGTGTCAAGATTCAAAAGAAACAAAAGCCCTGGATACGATAGGGTGACAAATGTTATGATTAAACAAATGGAGGGAACTTTCTGTCAGGAAATCCTAACCGTGTTTCAAAAAATGATACAGTTGAGGGTATTATCCAAGACATTGGAAAATCGTATGCTTCGGTTGTTCAAACAGCCTGGGAAAGAGATCAACAACCAAGTACTTCATATAGACCTATTACGTTACTGCTAGGAATAGGCAAGATATTGAATCGAATAATAGCGGAAATGCGCATTAAAAGGAAAAATGTCTGGAAACCAATATGGCTTTACAACAGGCTCAGGAACGGAAGATGTACTAGGGCACTTGTTACACTAGAAGAACTAACATCTGGATATATGCTCCTTGTATGTGTGGATATTCAGGAAGTATTTGATTGTGCACTATGGTCAAGGTTAATTGAATTGGAGAAGAAAGATATTCCATATCATGTTGAAATTGATAAAATCATATCTTGAGGACCGGAATACAGTTTTGGAAATAGGGAATAAAAAGCACATGCAATACAAAGCAATATGCGACAAGGTTGTCCTCGGGACAGTCATACCGGTCCAATTTTCTGGAAAGTGATAATGAATATTATATTGGAAACGATGAATATGGAAGATATTGACATCTTAGCGTATGCGGATGATCTGGCACTTTTAACATAATCAAATAGCAGGAGGGATTTGGAAGAAAAAAGTACAAGATTACTAAGAAAATTCGAAGAAAAGTGTGCAGAAAAACAATTGACAATATCCAGGACAAAGACGGGGCATGGTTTTTGGAGTGAAACGGGGAGTGGAGTGGGGCAAACGTGAGAGAACCAATCATCAAGTTTCCGGAATGGCGTTTGAAACTGAAGCAGTTATCAAATACCTAGGAGTGATGATCATTGAAACGTTTACCACACATTTCGATTATGTGAATCAAAAGACAAATAAGGTCTTGTACGGATTGCAAGGAGTTGGAATACGCAGCACAATAATAGGACCAAGGCAGTTGGCAGGCCTATATTATGGAGTACTCCGACCACACATCTACGGTTTAGACATGATATGTGAGAAGCAAACAACGACGTATAGAAAGAAAACAAAGCAGCATACAGAGAAGATATCTTCCGTCATGTTGTGGTATGTACAGAAGCACATCCACAACGGTGATGCAAGTATTATTAGGGATTATGCCTATAGATCTCGAAATTGATAAAAACTATCTTAGAGGGAAGATTAAATGAGGAGAAGTAGTGAAATTAGGGAACTTGCAATTGGATAAGACAAAGGAAGAATGAAAAAGCGCACTAAGGAGTTGGCTGGGTGTTGGGGCATAAGATGGGAAATGGCAACAGAAGGTAGGGAAACGTATCGATTTATTTCTGAAGTGATGTATGCATTGAAGAATGGGAAGTGGTTCCAACCAACATCGTCGATATACCAAATCCTGACTGACACGGAAACTTCAAAGACTATCTTTGTAAAATAAACTTGGCAAAGAGTAAATGGTGTGTTTGCGGCGAGGAAGAAGACAGTAAAGCATGTATTGCATAATTGGATAAGAGCGCTGAAGAGACATGGGACACTTAGAGACAAGAATTGGGAAGATTACATTGCTTCAGAGGAGTTGTATCGGACATTCAAAGGATACGTAAATACGATAATGGAGATAAAGAACTTATATAGGTGGATAGTGGAAAAATCCTCACCTCCTCGTGCTAGGGACGAGGACCATAATTACCGATGAAGAACTAGGAACCGCTAAAAAGATATGTGGTATGAATCAGGACAACCGCGATGGAGAGAAAAAGAAAAAAACAAAGCAATGAGAAAGAAAAAAGAATAGGACGAAAGGATACATGAGAAATCTAAATAAAAGCAGATGAAATGAACGAGATAAAAGTGACAAAAAACTAGACTCAAAATCAAGATCGAAAGAAAAGCCCAGGTAATGGCCGAGAGGTCGACAGGCCGGGTTGAAAATAGTTTCAAAAATTACTGTTGGAATATATGTACAATTAATATATTATTTTTAATATAAGTTTTTAATTAAAAAATCTAGCATACATAAACATTTCAAAAGTGCAAAATGTAAAATAAAAGTATTTTAACACAGCAAATTTTATAATGTTGCAGGTAGATATAATTTTAATCTCGTTTTATTTATACCATACACCACATATTTTGTAATGCTCTTAATAACAATAAATTGAGATATGAAATGTACTTATACGGGAAAACGAAAGTCATACAGACGACGAGTGCTCATAAAAACGACGAATGTTTATTTAGAAGACCTATTACAACTAAAACAAGCGAGGTCACTACAAACTGTTTAAGATTGGTTTGATGAGGTAAGATGGCGCCGAGAGTAATTTTGTGGCTTCAAATCACAGCGACCAGCATTGAGGTTGCCAATCTAGTATATCTGTGGGGAAAAGTTGGTTCCGTTCTTCCCCGTTTTTTACCAAAAAATATTGGCTTGAGGTGTTCACATTAAGAAGGCATTGACTCCTGCCACGTCAAGGTATTTTCATGTGACGCGTCAAAACACATATAGCTAAAGGTGGTGACTAATATCTGGTCAGAACATGTTCAGCAGGGGCACAGTTCCGAAAACAGGGGTCTGGGGAGTAGAGTCGGTAACCCCGCGAGTTCAAGCTCGTCAATCAAATAATTTTGGTCACAGATTTTATCTAATCTGACAGAATGTCTTCGGTGTATTACAAAACACACTAATAGTCACAAGACATTTCCTAACTTTCCTACGAACAAATTTAATAGTGACAATTATAGTGACCAAAAATCTTCGTAAATTACTGTCAAACACACCTTGAGTTAGGCGATTGCTATCATCTGATGCACTGCTATTGAGACTGGAACTGGATCCTCCCACTCTCTCAGAGCGCTCATTTTGCTCCAGTCGAACTGGTGATGCATTACGTCGAATCGTCTCCTCCATTAGCTGCTTGGCATAGCTGAAATGAAATATTATTAATATAAAAATTCTAGCAAAGTATTAAAAAGAACAGGAAAGCAACGGCAGTAAGGCTGCTTTCAAAATCGGGGGGGGGGACGTCGAGATAATAACAGAGGTGACCCAGTTGTTGCAAGAAAAGCCAACACAGCGTTGTGTGACAACCGCACGGACCCTTTCAAGCAAGGGCGCCAAGTGACGAGGGGTGCGGGCGAGGAACTATCCAAGGGCTATATCTCACTCGCGATACCAGAGCAAATTTTCCGCCGATCTGTGTAACCTTACGAACAATGACACACTTATCTCCGCTGCTTTATACGGGCCGCTGAGGAGACGTGTTATTAAATAAGTAAAGAAACACTTGCGGAGTTGAGATCTCCGTTATTTCTCGCCCGACCTTGACATCTGCTGAGATCACAACAAGTTCTAAGAAATGGGTATATTCACAGACATGCGCGAAACGGCTGTTGATTTCATTCACGGTGCTACCCCTGAATTCCCTTTCCTTGAAGTTCTACGAAGAGATTATTATTATATCAATTATAGCAAAAGTGAATTTTTATTATTATATAATATCCCAGTGTTCTACGGTTTCCAAACCACTTTATTAAACTCGTTACGTCCTTCTCAGAGAAGTTCGTTTTTCGCTTTGTCCTCCTAGAGGATTAATCCACGTTACTGAAAAAAATTGTAGATAATCAATTGAATGTTGACTTCACTGTAATTAATATGTAATAAAAATAATATAACTATTTAATATATATTTCTTCAATTAAATCATATAAAATTGTTGGAAAAATTCTCCAATAAAAGCAATTACTTTTCCGACATTCATTCAGAATATTTCTGGCATTTCTGTATAAATACTCCATTTTTTCTGAAATAGGTTCGCTGATTCTTTACGTGTCCAGATTTATGCACGAGTACACCTTTTACAATGAATGCATTCTGAATTGTAAAGTTATAAACGTTTACTAGAAAAATTTCGTTTATAAACTCAAACTATACCTGAACATGCCCCGAAGGTCCCTAGGGGTCCGCGTAGGATAGAGCACCGATATTACTTGATCTCCGCACTAGGAGGAGATGTAGTCAGCATCTCGCTCCGATCGGTTTGGCCACAGTATAGTCCCTGGTACTCATTTTACAGCAGGCTGAGTAAACCTGGCAATGAGTCTGAATGTTGAGGTGAAGAAAAATCCCCACCGGGGATCGAACCCCGGCAATCCAGCCAGAAACTCAGCGCTGTACACCGAGCCACGCTTACACCAAAATTTACTATCTGAAAATATATTCATCGCATCACAATGTCAGTTGTTTGTTTACAGTCAGCAAAAATTTGATTTACAATTCCGTGCTTTACTTAAGCTCTAGCTCCCATTTATAATAAGAAAATAGTATATTTCGGCTGAATTTGAAGTGGATGTTAATACTAATAAAATAAATAGTTCATAACAAGATATATAATTTCTGGTAAAACAAAGTGCGCGGTAACGTCTGGTTTTTATCGCCCGAACCTCGCATCACTCAATGCTGCCAACACTTGTGCCACTGCCTTTTCTCACATTGGCGATCTGGAACGCACATATTCTGTCTCCGTTCTGCCGGACACATCGCAAAGCGCGCCGCCTAGCCGACGGGCAACCTACCGGTTACCGCCCCTGGTTGGGGTCAACCCTGGCCGTCCCTCGGGTGTGGGGCGCTTTAGCACTTGAAACCAGCTGTTAACCATTGAACCTTCTAACATTACACATGACCTACCCTGCTGAGGAACACAAACGCTGACGAGGAGACAGTTGCAAATGCGAAGCGTTAAAATATAGCACTGGAAACTGATGAAACACGATAAGACGACAGGGCCTAGTCATCCGAAAACGCTATGGATAAGATTATCTTCGTTTCAGAATAGTCTTCTTCCAGTTGTGATTCCAGGCAGTCGAAACGATAGTTAACACACGCACTCCCTGGTGTCATCGGCTTCCCTTGTTGCTGCCGCATCAGTCGTTTTCGTAGCTTCTCCGTTTCCTTTAAAGTTTTATATTTTGAATATAGTTTGTTTGTAGCACTAAATACGGGGTTTTTGTAGTTTTAAAAGTTGTTGGTTGTGTGAAACATGAAGACCGATTAAGTCGAAACTTGAAGGTAAAACAAAGGTATCTAAAAAGAACAGTCAACTCTGGATTATTTTGTGACAAAAATTAAGTTAATTAAGTGTGATAGAAACACCTACTTCTTCGTCTACATCGTTTCAGCAGAATACCCTTGTTGCTGAAGTTTGTGGCTGTGACAATGCTTCTAAGCTTGTACCCGGGTTCTCTGATAACAATGAAACAATACATCCTGGCAGTTCTGATTCAAACGCTGTTCCTCAAAACGAGTCTTGATTGCCAGGTAAAATAGCCGATATCAAAAATGTACGAACCCAAGTCTCTAATTGATGACACTCTCAAGTACGCTGTGTTGAGTAAACACTATTCTGACAATGTGGCTAACCACAAATTTCCTTCCAAAAATGAAGGTGCTACTATGCGGTCATTCCAGTATTCTTGGTTGGAGAAATATAAATGGTTAGTTTATTCCGAGAGTGAAGATGGAGCATATTGTAAATATTGTATCCTATTCGGAAAAACTTCTCACAACGCTGATATTGGCACTCTTGTTAGTTGTCCACTTCAGAAGTGGAAAAAAGCGTTAGAAACACTTAGAAAGCATTGTTCTTCTCAGTATCATGTAAACAGTTTTATGGATGCAGA
Organism: Laupala kohalensis; assembly: GCA_002313205.1. Classification (NCBI taxonomy): domain Eukaryota; kingdom Metazoa; phylum Arthropoda; class Insecta; order Orthoptera; family Trigonidiidae; genus Laupala; species Laupala kohalensis. Next base: position 21,705 of record NNCF01133423.1, on the reverse strand, counting down.
ATCGTTTAAACAAATATATAAACATACAAAATGCAATGTTCAAGAACTTGCCAACAGTTCAGTGAAAAAGAAAGCAGCTGAAAATAGGAAAAAATTGGTGGATATTGTGAAAACAATTTTGCATGTTAGGGAAAACATTCCTTTTCGATGACACAGGGAAGGAAATTGTTCCTGTATTCCAGAGAATAAACAAAATCAGGGAACATTCAATGCTCTCTTTAAATTCAGAGTTGATGCTGGTGACCGCATATTAAAAGAGCATCTTGAAAAATATTCCAAAAATGCGTTGTATGTAAGTCCTCGTTTTCAGAATGAGCTAATGGACATATATGGAGCCCTGATAAATGAAAAACTAACAACTGATATTAAAAATTCGGAATATTTCTGTTTTATGTGATGAGACCACAGATATTGCTGGAACGGAATAAATGTCTGTGCGCGTTTCTGAAAAATGATCAAATTATCGAAGCGTTTCTAACTTTCGTTTCACTTCTTTCTCAGGAGAACACTTGGCACATGACATTTTAAAAGTTTTGAAAGACTTTGATTTAGACATTAAGAAGTTACGTGGTCAAGGTTATGACGGTGCGTGAAATACGTCAGGGAAATTGCACGGTGTTCAAGCAATAATTACGGGAAAACAACCGTGCGCTCAGTATACTCATTGCTGGAACCACGTTTTAAACTTAACAGTTGTCTCGACCACCAAAAGTGAATCTGCCTCTCGTCAGAAAGAATATGATAGGTACTGTCAAAAATACGATCTTTCTTAGAGACAACTACATAAGACGATTAATTCTCAAAAAACATCAGTCTTTGAAAGAAACACCACTGTGCGAGACAAGATGGGTGGAAAGGCACATGTCATTTACAGATTTTGTGAACTATTTTGGCAGCATTGTAAATGAGTTAGGCTCACAACATTCTACGGTTCTCTCTCTCTTCTGCAAGCTATTTTAAGCTATGAATTTTTAGCTAGCTTAGTAATTTGCCTGCAACAAGATATTTGCAGAAACGCACTACAGACCTTTTTCCAGTCAAGAAGTCGGTAACTAATCTGCAAACTACGTTAGAAGAAAGGCGAAAAATGTGAACAATTCTTTCAATGCGTTGTTTGAAGAAATTAAAGCTGTCACTGAAAAACATGCAGTAGAATCAAAGGTGCCGCGAAAATATAATGAGCTATCTTGTAGAACAAATACCCATCAGGAACTAAACATGAAACAACACTACAAGGTAATTTTATATATTCCTTTACTTGATCACTGCATCATTGAACTAGAAACCCGTTTCGGACCTGAGTTTGATAAAATTTGTCACCTAAAATTTTATACCCCGATTTACAATTCAAGCTAGTGCTCAAGACATCAAGCTGTCTGTTGGCTCCTTCATTTACCCTGACATTTCCAAGACGGAACTAACGCTCGAAGTAGAATTGTGGAGGCAAATGTGGGTGGATCAAACAGATGAGAATGTTCCAGTCTTCTCTGCAAGATTGCAATCGAGATCTATATCGCAACGTCCGAAAAATTTTGGAAGTACTGTGTGTCAGCAGAACCAGAACGCTCCTTTTCTACTTTGAGATGGTTGAAGACTTAGTTGAGGTCTACAACATCGGAAACCAGACTTAATGGGCTAGTTTCGCTCAATATTCACAGGGAAATCGACGTAACTCCTGAAGATGTTATCGAGCGGTTTGCCAATCAAGGAAATAGGAGAATGGACTTGGTTCTTTGAGTTAAAAACTACTTGGCTTGGACACTAATACATTAGTTATTGTAAATTAATAGGTTATTTTATTCTTAAGTGCGGCATTTTTGTTTAAGTTTCCCAACATTAATATATATTTTGTGAGAGCTCACTTAAGATGCAGCTACTTGTGTATGTTTTGGTCTAGAAATTATAAATAAAATAGCAATAAGTAAAAAGGATACAAGTTCCATAAAAAAGTTTTTAATGAGATTAGTAATTACTAACATTGTAATACCATTGGCGTATATATTATATACTAGTTTTAGAATAGGCTAGTAAACACAGATTCATATGGGAAGGATGGAAGACACTCAAGAAAGAAATGTTTTGGATCGAAGAAGTATGCCGAAACGTTCTACATCTACTAATACGCGAGTTAAACTTTTATATTTTATGAACTATTCTGTTTTTTATTTTTTCAAAACGACGTGTCGCTTCTCTTTATTAAAATCGACATACTCAAAAACACTTTTAAAAAATATTAACAGATAAATCACTTTCAAATCAGAAGAGGTCCGGTTTTCACCCAAGTTAGTCCCAAAAGAAATTTGTTTTCATTTTCTATAAACTATTTGTTTACTAACTAGAATGCAATTGTGCTTTTTCATATTCAATATTAGTTATTAATGTATATCTGTGTGTGTGTACGGCTAAGGATTGAGCCCCCTACGCTACTGGTCGTATTTAGTTTGTAACAAATACACGGACAATCAAAAACAAAACATCACTATACGACACAAAGATTCACCATGACAAAAATAGTCCGAACAGGGCTCAAATTGAGGAACAAATATTACAAATAATTGAAATTTTAAGCTTTAAAAAAATTTCAATAGACCACAATACAAACAAGAATACACGACGAAATTAAAAATAGAAAAACACGAAAATAAAAAAGATTCAGAAAATTCTACAAAGAAATGCACATAGTAGGCTTAATATCTTTCTGTAGATAAGACTGTTGGTCTTGTGATCACCACTTTAATTAATCCAAACAACAAGAATATTTTCCCTTTGGGCGAACTTTAACTCGACAGATCCTCGGGTAAAAGGATGATATCACAATTTAACTCGACATTTCCTTAAGGATAGGTCTAAGGGGGTTTACATGTACCCGTCGCGTGAATCGGTCGATAGGGCCGGTGGGTAGCTATTTCAGTAATGACTTGGCTTTGCCACTAAAAATATATATTTTAATTATAAAAATTGTGTTGTTTTAGAACAATTGAAATTTACACAAAAAATGATACCAAACATAACCTTACTAGCATGAAAAACACATTTTACTACTAGTCTAATAATTAGGTGACGAAAAGAAGCAAATCAAGGAAAAAAGTTGTTTATCAATGGGTTTTTTCAGTTTTCCTTCGTTTTTATCTTGAGAAAAAAGCATTTTTAGAAAGCAACACTCCTGTACCGAAATAATGTGCATTAAATTTCCGACACATTGTGCTCTGTATCATTTTGTCGCCAGACGAAGGGAAATGGCTCAAGAGCGCGATGAAATTGATAAAAATTCTATAATGGATACAACAATTATTTCTATTAATTGTTGAAATTTGAGCCTGCAGTTTCGATATTCGTCTCTCTTCTTGTTTCCCTGTTATTTTTTAAATTAAAAGCTATAGAGCAGCTGCTAAAATAATAAAATTTTGTTACTCATTTTTTGCATCAGTAGTAGACAGTAGAAAATAAATGAGCCAGTAGTCATGATGTTTGGATCTCACAATGGTGACAATGTTATTTACTCGCAAGAATTGTTTATTTCAACATGAATGAATTTCTTATATTTGAGAAACATCTTACGTATGTTATACAAAATAGTTGACAAACTATGAAACATACTACGATTTTTGTGCTTTTGAAAACCTACAGTGATTGGATTTGGAAACTTAAATCTACTATTCAGATAATTGCTCGAGAATTCTATAATCTTCATAAATGGCGTAGAAAAGTTCTGTGCAATTTCTTTTGTTTTTATATTTCTAATTTTATATGGTGACCTCAGAAAACATTGGAAAATTGGGTTCTTGTAGTCACTCAACAGCCGCCTACACACTTTACTAAAAACAGAAATCTCACCATAAAAGCTGCAATTTATGAGAAAACGCCTAAAATGATAATAGAAAACATTCATGACTGATAAAAGTATTTTGAAGAAAAATCGAAGTTCAATCAAAGCTTTCTTAGGGGCTACTCGTTTGATTTCTGACATTAAGACGAATTACCAAACCTGCTGTTTCAAAGACATCTTATTGCTTCAATTCCGTCATAAAATGCACTTTTCACGATTTAGAAGAAATTAAATATTGTGTCAAAAATAAAATCGGAACCAAAAAGTACTCCAAAGCGTAATTAATTGGTTCTAAAACCTAAAGTGCCGAGCATTGATGCACTGTCGCATGTACTCTAGTACGATTATAAAAGTTTATTATTTTCCTTTGTCATATCTATGATGTGAAAGCGTTAGGAAAATTAAAAGTGGAATTCTACGCACAACTGTTTTGGAATCAGGGACTCCCAAAACGGATATTTCCGTTAAAATTTCGCGACCGAATGTTTTTCACGATGACAATACTTTCTATATACCACATAAATAAGTAAATATAGAAGCTTAAGACGGTTTTAATAAATACGTCCTGTTTGGGTTAATTTTTATTGAAATTATGTGTGCAATTCAAAAATTGTAAGATAATAGGAATTAATATAAAAATGCTCAATTAATAGCACTTTAAATAACTCTCCAGTAAGTGACTCACCAAATCCATTCGGCAGGTCAGTCGGTTAGCATGAGAGTGGACGGAGGGGTGGAAAGCCATTACGACAGGTACACAGTGTCGAGTTTTAATGGTATCCAAAATTTAAAAACCCTTGCCCTCCTTTATGACCATCAGGAAGTGTCGAGTTTAGGAATAATCCTGATATTCTAAATGAATGTCAGAAAAGTAATCGCTCTCCTTGCGTTTTTTCATCAAATTTATTAGTGATTTAATATTTAAAAATATGTATTAAACAATTATATTATTTTGAGTACATAACAGTTACAGTAAATAAAGTCAACATTCAATTAATTATAATTAATTTGGTTCATAATTATTCACTATTTGCTGTAAATGTGGGTCAGCCCACCAGGAGAAAAACGAAACTTGAAAAACGAACTCCACTAAAAAGACGCGAATTTTTAAAAATAAAGAAGTGAAGAAGCAGTACAACAAATACTCAGGATATAATTCAGTGTTGCAAATTATTGATATAATTTATAATAAGTCCATAGAAATTCAAAAGAAGCACCGTGAAAGAAATTATCCACCTTCCGCGCTTCTCTCAATATACCCATCTATTAACACTTGTGACCTCAGCAAGCAACAAGGTCGCGCAGGAAGCAGAGGGGATCTCCGCTCGGCACTCGCAGGTTTGACTTTGCCCACTTACTAACACATGTTGTCTCACCAGCGACCCGCAGAAAGTAGCGGAAATCTCCGCTGCAAGCAGCGGGCGAAAAATCGCACCGCGCCCGCAAATGTGACTTTGCCCATAAAATAACACAGGTCGACGAGAAAACGCTCCGCTCCGCAAGTTTGGCATAGCACTAAGGGACAGCTTCCGTACAGTACAGCCGCTCGATCTGACTACCACTAAAATTATTATTTTGCGTCTTTCGGCCCGTTATCGGTCAACGCAGGGTAAAATGAGCTAAATTTCGAACTTTTCATGTGAACCACTTTCTACACAAGTGCGAACTAAAATGTTATTTTCATTCCACTAGTGAGTCAATGGCTAGGTTTAATGCCGTATCAAGGGGTACTCTCGCCAGAAGGCTAGGCTTAATGCCGTGCGCGCAGACCGCGCGACTTCTTGAACAGCCTGTTCACAAGGACTCATGGTACGAGATCAGTAGCATGAAAACATTCAGATTAACCCTCCGCGACTCAATTCTCACAAAATGAATGAGAAAAATTTCAGTTTAGGAAACTAACATTTACTGATGAAATTCGAGCTCGTTTCGCTATTTCGGGTAAACAATGTATTGAATACAGCAATAAAAAAGCGTGAATTCTTCGACAAAGTTTATCTAGACAAGGCAGTGGAAACGAAAATGCAAAAAACGATGTAGTTAAGATATAGATATGTATTGAACCCGTAACTTGAATTTTCAAACATTAATAACAAATAGGCAAGATCAATGCAGTTATTGCTCAGCGTGACTTGATTTCAAAATAACGTAATATTTTGGTTCGATGGTATCTATTTTTATAATAAATACTTTCTCGTATTTTCATTTAGTGTTAAATTTCACATAGTTTAAACGTTGGTTAAAATTCTGAAACTTTAAAACATCAGAAGAATTAAAAGAATTTTTTTAAATTTGATATATCTGGTTTGGAAATTGAAGTTGTGATACTTTATACACAATCGTAATTGAACAAATTGACTAATGTAGATCACAGCTTCTTAATTTTTTTCTATCGACCGAAGTAGTAAAACATAATAGTTAATTGCACGTGAATGTGCAGTAGATAAGCGAGGCAAGGTTGTAGCTTCTCTTCGTAAATTACTTTTTTTCATAAAGTAACATGTTAACATATAACTAATATTACTGAATTTGCTTTTGCATCACAGTTTGCGCGTAGCGCATATACTTTCAAAAACATAATTAATCCCAAATTTTTTAGAATTGAATAGCAGAAGCATGGTGTAGTCTGTTCTATGATCCCGCCCTTCACAGACAGGTGTCTCAGTAGATGTGTTCAGTTAATGCTCCTATCACAATGGGATGCTCCTTCAAGGAAGGGGAGCAGGGGCAAGGGGAGAGTCCCCCATTCCATAGGTAAATAATTTTAAAATAAGACAAACATACAAATAAGAACAAAATAGAAAAAACATTGAAACAAAATTTTTGCGATGGCCAGTCAGTACAAATTTATTATAATTATTACTAATAAACTCCGTCACTGCCGATCCCAAGCCGAGCAAGTGATGGGGAAGGAGAAGGGAGATGAGAAACACCTTGGTTCAGCTAGCCTGACTAATAGTAGTGCCTTGTAAGGGTCCCTTGCCGCGGTATAACTAAGACCTCTTAAGGCAGTGAGCTTGGAAGAGGTGGACTTCAAAAAATAACCTTTATTGTCAAATAATAAATTAAAAAAAACATTTTTCATTTAATCCACGTACTAAATCGAATAAAATAAATGCCCAAGAAGAAATGGATGAGGGAAGAAATGCCTAGCGATAGGTATGAAGGAATCATATGTCGAGTTTATTAGAAAGGACTGTAAATGCTGTGAAAATATACAGAGGAATCACCTTAGTAAGCGTAGTCTATAAAATATTCTCTACCTTACACACTAATGGCTATAGTAGAACCAAAGCTGAGGGAAATACAAGTACGAATATAGTACAGTAGAACCTCGATTATCCGGGGTAATGGGAGGGATGGGTCGCACGGATAAATGAAAACCACGGATAATAGAGACACTTTATTGAATGTATTATGTACATAAACATGCATACATATGAGTAGAATGTCACGTTATCAGGGGTTGAAATATGAAGTAATGTCTTCGTTTCTTGCAGTTTGAAATGATTATCCTTACTTCATTTGTAATATTTCTCAAATTCATTACATCCTGAAGTCAACATTTTATTGGTACCTGACGGTCTCTGTCTCTAAGTTTCGAGGAACCTACGTACAACTGTGGAAACAGTAGATAGTTGGATTTATATATAATACATTTATTGTCAAAAAAGCAGTACAAACTGCGTATGACGACGTGAAGGACAATTAACTAATTTATTCTATAGTAGAAATTGTATCTGAAATTCTTTTTATCGACGGAAGAGTACCACAGTTAATCGCGAACACGGATAATCGAGGTTCTACTGTACGACCAAAGCTGGAGGGAAATACGTGATAGGACAACCATAGGAATCTTTACGATAAAACAAGCTTATGAGAAATATCACGAATTTAATACTTTCTCATAATACAAGTTTATGAGAAATCCACAACTTGTTCGTAGACTGGTTGTAATGTCTCTACAAAACTCCCAGTATAAAGTGAGAATAGATGACGAGCTCACAGCAACCTCTGAAGTGAAAAAAGGCGTTAAACAAGGAGACCCAGTTTCAGCCATTCTGTTAAGCCTAATAATGAATGTCTCAGAAAGCTTACAAGTGAGAGGGAACATAGTTTAGAAGCTCAAACAGATATGTGAACATGCAGACGACATATTGATTTTATGAACTTGTTTGTCCGGGACAAACCGCGTCTTAGTAGATAAAACTACTAAGGTTTCTGCCATCATGCCGTGGCCTTCTTCAAGGCAATGTCAGAGTCGTACAGACCTAAGTCGCAGAGTACGACCCTGAAGTCCTTGAGTACGACGAAGAGAGACGCATGTACCCGTTCTCGAACCACTGACGCAATACTATTTATGGCAATGGCAAATAGTGCGACGTTCAGGATTGAGCCCTGTTTTCCAAGGGATGACTAGATGACAGCTCATTACGAAGGCGAACGCGGAAAGAACGATGAGAAAGGAAGCTCTCCAGGAACAGAGGAAGACAACCACGAAAACCCCACGGATGTAATGTGCGTAGGATTCCATAGCTCCAGGTGGTGTCATATGCCTTTTCCAAGATGTTCACAAGGTGTTCTCTCAATACAAACGCTGATGAGATGGTGGATGACAACGCGACAAAGTGATCCATCGTTGACCGCTGTTATCTGAAACTGCATTGGATATTGATCAGAAGGTTTCGCGATTCCAGAGACCAAACAAGGCGACCTTTGATCATTCGTTCTTTCCATTTGCTAACGCATCTTGTCAAAGAAATCGGTGAAAAGTCCGACGGATTGGAAGGATCTTTTCCCTCCCTTGGAAGTGGAATAATTAATGGCTTCACGCCATTGAGCAGGGACGGTATGCTCATTATATATAGCTTAAATAAATTCTTAAGGAAATCCATGCCTATCTCTGAAAGATGTTTTAGCATAGCGCTATGTATTTGATCAGGACCAGGGGCTGTATCTCTAACAGTAAGACGCAAGGGCAGAGGTTAGCCCCGTCGTTGAGAAGGGAATGCTACATTCCTCTTCTCCGCATCTGGAAAGATCCAAGTAACACTTTTCCGCATTAGCTTTCTGTTGTAGAAACGATGGAGAAAACCAAGATGAGTTAGAGACTCATTCGTAGTGCGATGCGAGTTCCTCAACAATGGCTTCAGGTGAAGTTTGAAGATACCCAGTTTACACTGAGACCGGGTAGGAAAATGAGGACCACAAACCTTGAGTCTTGCAAATTTTGTGACACACGACTGATGATGTGGTATGGCTTCTAAGAGAAGAAATGTAAGCTTTCCATGAGGACGATTTACTTTCTCGAAGAGTTATTTTTGCTCTTGCGCTACATCTTTTAAACTCGATGAGATTCTCTAGAGGGGGATACTTGTTAAGAAACGCTAAAACTTTCTTTCTAGCGCTGACCGCCTGGGGGCAGTCCGAAATCCACCATGGAACAGGGTGATGCCTTGGATTGCATTTAGGGATGGCGACATCGGCGGCTTTGAGAGCCGCAAAAGGCTCATCGGAAAGGTTGATGTTGCGCTCAAATATTTCCCAGTCCTCATATTTCAATATCCACAGAGGGACGAGGGGTAAAAATCGATGAAAATCTTAAATAAGATGAAAAGAAGAGATTGCGAGCAAGGTGAACGTACCCTGCATACAGGTATTCTTGTGGCTCCTAGAAAAACTAGTGAACGCTCTTATAACAGTGTTAGCTGAGTTCCCGCGGTTTTGCACAAGTGAATTTTGGAATATATCAGCAACTTTAATCATTCTCACATTCCCATTCATATCACGAAAGAATTTTTTTCCAATTGATGTTTGATAGATTTGGTGTGTATCATATGTCCCATATTTTCACTGATTAAATTGAAAAAGAGTTTTTAAAAAACACCAATTTCCCTTTCATCCTATTTCCCTCCCATAAGGGTGAATATTTGTAAAATCTTTTCTTAGCGGACATTTACGTTAATTTTTCGAGTCTCACACTTTCCAATCCCAACCTGAATGGGTGTCACGCATCTCATGTGGTCTGAAGGATACATGTCATTGGGAATATGGATTCAGAATACACAAAAAACATGGACTTCACAGTAATATTAGTCTTTTTACGTTATTTTTACGTTTCGCCCTACCCACTCACAGTTCTAAGGATACCGTGCCCCAATGTCATCTCAATTTGAACTTAACGGCATTGGAAGTTTAAAAATCCCATCAACCCAAAAATTATGGATACATTGCAATTTTTATATTTTATAGTTAGTTTTCAATTTTTTATCTATAAACCTATTTCCACTCTCTCCAAGGGGTGTTAATGGTGTCTTTCCTCCGTGAGGGCTGAATGCACGATATCGGAATTTCACTATAAACTCAACGCCGAAAATAATGGACTCGTATCTGGTATTTATCATGTTCGATCATTTTTAATAGCATCCCCTTCCAAAGGGTGCTAAATTTTATAAGAGCTGATGGAGGACTTTGGCGTCTTCGAGAATGCCGCTACTAAAATCCGCGGCCCCGAAAACGACGATCTCAATACTAATATCTTCCGATTACTGTTACCCTCAACACAAAGGGTGATTATTCGTTATTGTGGGTAATCATGTAAGGTCCATTCAGACTACATACTTTACGTCAAACTGGGATTATTGGACCCTAATAATCGGTTTCCTGGCGGGTTCTTTTGTTAAACACATTACGCCGGTCGCACGTAATGGCATAAGAGAATCTCCGATGTGCTGAAGATTTCTACAAACTGAAATCCTTCCGGTCACAAACCTATTAGCGTTCAGCTGTAACTGACTCCATTCAAACTACTCACGCTATCTGCGTTAGTGTTTCACGTAATGAGTTTTCCACAATTTTATACCAACTTTTATTTATTTTTATTAAAATAACATTATCATATTTAAAATCTACGGAAAAATTACAATTAAATTAGTAGAAATACGACCCACGTGCGACAATTCCACGGCATCAATGAAATGAAATAATTCATCTTAAAGAAATGTAGCTTGGATTTTTACACGGTATCATTGGAAATGGAACGAAGTACGTTATACAACGTACAAACGAAAAGTTTTTAGAAGAAAATAAAGCAAACCTAACATGTTTCCTCAATATTCGCAATTGTCTTATTAAATACATGTAAGTAATGTATATTATATATTTCATAAGTTCATAGACTACAAAACAGAGAGCACAAATAGTTTTCTTACGCGATGTTACGTCTCTAGATTAAATGGATATAAACAAATTCATCTATATTTAATAATACTGATCTGCCAATTGGAACGGAATTTAAAGATTAGAAAAATTCTTGCAAATTAAGTGATTCCTAAAAAACACTTTCAGACCGACTAATTTCTATCTCATTAAAAATTTATCGTTCCTCTGGAAACGTGTCTGCAATGAAATGATTGAAAACAAAAGTAAAATATATTTGTTTACAAATATTTATTATTAGTGTCCAGTCTCATTTTCCCTGTTATTATTAGTAGAATTCAAATGTTACCGAAAAAGTTTGGTAAGGTAATTAATGTCAGATTTCGATTTTTGTACTCCACTGCTTAATTAATGGTGACGCATCGTAAGCCGGCCTCTTAATTTTTCCCCGAGGCCCCGAAAAAGGAGAAAATTGTTAATTTGCGAGAGAAGAGTTTGCATCGTTTGGACACGATGCATCGTCTCTTTGAAGTCTGTATGTAGTCGTTAGTTCATGCAGTTTGAATAGTTTAGACAGCCTCTTAACCTTTAACCCCCTCAACTTTTTGAGGGTACGGTGTACTAAATGGCGAGGCGGAGGAAGCACGAAACCTATGGAGTGTTTTGATTCAGGACGTTAATGTTACGATTTTTTCAAATTTTGTTCCTGTGGTGTCTCAAGCTGTATTCTGATATATCTATTTTCTATTTCTAAAATTTTGATAACTTTGATGTCGAAAAGAGCGTTTAGAGTCGATGAGATGTGTTACGAAATGCGAGAGTGTAGGGTTGTGTTTCAATGCATGTATGTGTTCTTTAAATGTAGTATGAAATGTCCTGACAGTTTTACCAATATATTGGGCATTCATGTGGGGTTGATCAGTTAACTCTGAACACTCCGTTGCCACAATAACCCATATACTCAGGGTACGTACACTTTGCTCGCTGTCTTCTCTGTATTCATTTTACCTTATTTAATACTTTTATCTATCACATTTTTCTTGTTTAATATTTTTGTTTTCATCTCACCCTATAAATAATACATTTTTCTTTATCTAAAATATGCCATACAATTTTCTAATAGATTTGTGTAATATTTCCAAAATTTAATTTTTTAGTACTACGCAATTTACTTGAATATATTTTTATTATTAGTCATGTTATAATGGTTTCTATAGAATTTCATTTAGCACGTAAGATGGCTGCCACGCGGTCGAAAAGGCTTTATACATTAAATAATTCACAAAGAGGCAATGTTTTCCTCATTTACTCATCAGTGTGTTACATCAAAATATGATTCCACATCAAGTGTCAAAGCAAAGATGGTGTCGACAACAGTGAACACACTTGTATCATCGTTCAGCAATCAGCAGCAATAGGAAATACCATACTTCCAGCAACTCGAGGTATGATCCAGTCTTTTACTCTCCGACTCTCTGAAGGTTTTGTTATGTGCAACATCTGTGTGATATTAATGGAATTTACATATTAATGACTGCTGCAGAAACTTACAGACATGATACTGAAAACAAAGTAAATAATTCGCACTTTTCAACACCTTCTATGCAGAAACAACAACAAAATAATTACCGCTAATTCTTGGAGTTATCGATGATCTTCCTTGGTGACATACTGATGTACAGGATTTCGTAACCAGGAACTGTTAGTGAAGTTAGGTGGATGAGAAAAGTAATTTATGGATTCAAGATATTATTCTTGAAACTGGTATTTTACTTATCTCCAAGGTTCTTCACTTATCTCTTTAAGAAAAATACGTATTTTTCTTGCTCACGTCTATATCCGAGCCTGGTTTCAGTCATCAAAAACAATTAAAGCACCGTATGATTATTTCGTACACATGCGTCAGCTGATAAATTATCAGGGTATTGATACAAAAAGCCCAACAAGCTTTTTGAAAACAAATAATTCAACATAAAATAGTACATCACTTTCAGCAATAATGATAGTGCGTACAGGTATTTTTATTAGATTCTACTAATGTACGGAGGTATTCGTATTTGGCATATAAAATAAAAACCTTAATAAAAACCTAAAATTATTTTATTCGTTTTAGTACATGGATTATATAAAAGCTTGTTATTAAAAAGGTATTTTATTTAATATTTTCTATTGTTTAGTTTTAGAATATTTTTGTAATAATAATTTATCTTGCTTGTTCACATGTTTACAGTGGTAAACTTCTCCAACACAAACTTTTATTTAATATAAATATATAATATAAATGTAATAGCGTACACCTTCCCATAGCATAAACATCTTTTTGAGAAGCGATCGTATTGATAAAACGTTCCTTCGTTGTTCATTACGATAAATAAAAAATTACAGCGAAAAGACGAAGGTTATGCAAATCGCTCAACTTCTTTGTATCAAAGACTGATTGCATTTCACGAGATGCTTTCCAGAAATAATTCACCGGGATTTATCAGAGGATAAAATCGCAATTTGGAGACAGAAATCGTATTACTGAATTGTCACCGAGTTGATATATGTATGCCTAATTTCAGCTCAATCGACTGGATGCATCACATTTTATATGGCTCCGTGTTGTAACGCGGGACAGCGCGAGTTGTGACGCAGCGCAGGAACAGCACAGGCACAGCGCAGAACTGTGCCGCACATGCCTGCGTGACCCTAATGAACCTGCAGCAAAATACCGAGTCACGCATTCATGCCGCGCAGGCGTGCGTCGGTTGTACCTCAATGTGCGCCCAGGGTTAATATTAGGTTTGTTACCTCAAAATAACTTTTGTGGTTAAAATTTCAGCCCACTGATTAACATCTATTGTCTAAAACCATGAAATAAATAGTTGCTTTTCTACATATTTTGTGAACAAAATAAAGGGAATGAACCTAATAGTAACTGTATTTTTTGTATCAAACTAGCAAAAACAAAAGGAGTTACACATTCTATAACGTCTAAAAGTTGTCCGATTAAAATGAGACAAACATGAAAATTTATAAAATTAAAACAATTTCCATGGGAATTTTTGTGTGCGTGTGTGTGAAATATTGATTAATAAATTTTCCATAAATGAAGTAGGGTCATCGATGAACCGGCAGTAATTGACGGACTTGATTACTAACCTTTGGCCGCAAATCAAACTTTTCCACGGTATATTATTCTTTGTTACGGTTATGCCCTAGATCCTAAATTCAGAAGTGTGCTACAAACACGGTATTCCTTATTCCTTTCCCTGCGTATATTTATGAGTGTGAATACATTCCTAAATTTTTAATCCTTAGTTGTACTTGAAGTTTTGTCGTTTTAGCGCACATTAATGTTTACTATTTAGATGCCTCCTCTCTCCACGACTACTACTTCTTTCTCCCCCATCAATTTAATGTACCTTAAGCTACATCATTTTTTAACTTAATATCTCGTGTTTGCGAGTCCTTTTATCCTCCAAACCATGATTTGGGCACCTTTGGGTTGTTAAGGATTGAAATAAAAAAGTCATTGTTAAAGGCAACTAGTGGGTTGTAAAGAGTTCAAATAAAAATGTATGTTGTTAAGGATTGTTCAAGGGTAAGAAAGTTTTAGAGTGGTAATCACTCAGACTGAAATGTGATAGGTTTCGGCGTTGGTTTAATATTTCTAATGTCATTATAGAATCAATTGCCAAATGCCTTTATGGAGTAATATTGAAATAAAAAAGTCATTGTTGTTAAGGGTAGTTTAGGGGTAAGAAATTTTTCGGTTCGTATAGATCTAAAATGAGGCAAGTAGAAAGGTACATATCAATTTATGTCCCTGGGACGAGACCTGTCTTTTACTACCTCTTGTCTTAAAAAGAATAAGAGTTTGCAGAGAAAATAGATTTTTTAGATGGTATTAAAAATTGCTGCTGTCAAAGTCTGCGAGAAACAATCATAACAAGTAAAATAAAACAATTTTGGAATAGAGGATTATAAGGTGTAGAATAAGAATTGATGACATTTCCACGGGTCTTGTTAGGTGAAGGCACGCTATTGAAACAGACACATTTCTTAGAAACGCGGGTGCCACTACGACACCTTGCTAGGGCTGGCTGACCGGCTGTGAACGATCACAGGATAGAGGTCAGATTAGGACGATGCTTAAAAGTTAGGAATATCCGTACAGCGCATGAGCAGACTACACCATTTTTCTACATTAATTACCAAGAGGAGCATTCTCGAGGGCTGGTGCTTCAAACTGTAATAAAGCACTCGCGAGCTTTCAACTCAGGACCCGAATGTTACAGGACCATTAAGTGTACTATGTTATGCAGAGGTTACTTTCAAACTCACTTAATCTTTTCTTCAGCGGGACCAGTAATTTGAACCAGCCTCTCTTTGGCACCAGGGCTAACTATGAACAAAAACTTAACATGAACATAGATCATGAATTTATATTCAGTAACAAAAAATAAAAGAAAACACAAAACAAACTAAATAGTACAAATATAATAATTGATAAGGATATCTTGCTTTCAGGCCGAAATAAAACAATTTATTTGTTACGCCAACGTTTCGATACAATCTATATCTTCATCAAGGCTACATAATCATCAACAAAAGGATATTTCCATACACACTAAACTACAGAACACTTAACCAACAGAAAAACAATTTATTTTTTTATCTATTTATTTATTTATATATATAACATGGTACATACTTAATCATTCTAAAAACTTATTACTATGTTCATATCATCCATAATCATCCTTCACATACTTCACTCCAAATACCCTTTTGTTGATGATTATGTAACCCCGATGAAGATATAGATTTTATCGAAACGTTGGCGTAACAAATAAATTGTTTTATTTGGGCCTAAACGCAAGATATCCTTATTTGTTTAATATGTAGGCTGAAAATGTGATCAATGATATAATTGAAACAACGAATTAAATAAAAAAATGTTTAATACGTCAAGAAAGGATGGCAAAATAGACGCAAAAACATTATTTTCATTAGGATTCAAAAAGAAAAAGAAAGCAATTCAGGAAAATCACTCTTGAACAGGACCGTTCACATGCGCCAATCGCGAGCAAGAAGCTCAGAAGCGAACAATAGAGTAAACGGAATCGTCGATGCGATATCGCCAGTCACAGTGGTACCCTTTGGCGATATGGTAGGAGAAGAAAGTTGTAATAAACCTCGTCTTCTGAGTGAGAATAGGTGCTTTTTGTGGATTGTAGGTGACATAACAAATGCCTGGCGTTTTTATATTTCATCACGTCAAGATGTTAATTTACAACGACATTATCACACTAATCATTCTAATATTAACAAATATAAAATTAAAGAGGAAAAATTGCAAACACACTTTTACTAAGAGTGTGCTCCAGCAATGTGCGTAGTAAATAAATTAAGAGGTAAGATACACTAGGTACATTCGGATCCTAGATAATATACATTTATTTTAGAAGCTTACATGAGAACTCGTCAATCATCTGAGCACATCGTCATTCAACTAGCTACAGAACAAATCGCAGAACAAAGCTCTAGCAACCTTTTCTAAAAACTTTTTGAAGCTGATCTTTTTTTTTTTCTTTTTTTTTTTGCCAAGCAAACACTGTAATGTAAGTGAATGTTATTTAGTTCAGAAATTTATACATCTAATGAAATAAATATAACAAATAACATAAAATTATAATTTAATAGATGTGCGATTAAGGTTTTGTTATCAACAAAAGTAATTTAGCTTTTTTCTCCTCCGAAAATACCAAACCCTAACAAAATATATATATATATATTATTGGGCTTTGCTTGCCCTCTGCATCAAAAATTGAAATGACACCACTGATTCCACCAATTTCAATCAAAGGGGATACTGGATGAAATATTCTCAGTTGACTATGCAAATTGATTGAACATATGTAATAATGATTAAAAAACAAAAGTCTGCCTGAGATCGACAAGAAGACACTGGTCAAATTAGGAAATTTCTTACGTGCATAAAAAGACTGGTAAATTGAATAAATAAATCTGTCAGAAAGAACATAACTGCAGTTTTTCATAACTATTCTAACTGTAGATAAATCACTCTCAATAAGGATAAGAAACAATTTACAAATAAATAAATAATAAATGTAAAAAATGCAGAAACAAAATTAGAGTTAGGATAAAGCAATTTACTCGAAATGCAATTCCAACCTAAGCGTCCTAAGGCAGTGGCAGATCAAAAATTTCTGTACCTCCCAAAACTGAACAAAATGTCTACTTAATTATTCTTTAGATTTTATAACAACAAATTTTATTTTCAACAGTTGTAATACTGAGGAAGTTTGCACATATTTATTGAGTAATCTAAGGTATACTGTGGACGAACTGAGACACAAATACCTTTCACAGAAAATAGGTTTTGGCATAAATTTGTCCAAACTGTTCCGCACATCAGATGCGCTAAAACTACACTGTTAGCCTATTGCGTCCCAAGTATGTCTGTGGTAGAAAGCAAAATGTACAAAAGTTGAACCAATTACATACTTAGCATTCGGATATGAAATCGTAGTTACATTCCCCCCACCAAAAAATAAAAAATCAAGCCCTATATGTTACACCTCCACTCATCATACCATATCCAAAATGCCATATCCTGTTACTGCAGAAAAAAGCGAGTCCAATGTAAAGATTTATTTGAGCAGATGCGCCAAAAACTACAGCAAAAATTCATTTATTGTTAAATGACGTTCTTTGAATAGCAAAAATTTATCATACGATACAATATGTATTTTACCATTTCATTTCCAATAACCCCGTCCTCAAGTTAACTTCTTTTTGTAAAGTAATATAAAATATTTTACTACCCCTTCCTTTGAATCTGCCACACTTACCTCTACGAGAAATGTTTCTCCCCATCATAATGCATATCTTACGCAGTGAGGACATGACAAATGTTTAACCTAAACCAAGGTACAAAAATAAACGGTCTCTGTAGTGGTACTCCTGCACTAAAAATTCTATATTTTTTTCAAATTCGGGTGTGTTTAATGGGAACACAGTTCATTTTACGACTATTTGTTATCGAATAAAAGTTGTGTAGAATTAAAAGAGGAATATGTGGGTATAAACAGTAGTTCTGTAAGTTTTACTGAGATTATGTTACAGAGATATTGACGTTTTGCCGAAAAGGCGCAGCATGCGCAATGAGTTTTCAATTCTCCCATCCCTTCCCCACTAAACCTGCCTTCATTGACTCCAGTAACATGCATTTTCCTACCCTCCGGGGACCCACCCCCGCGCAATAATTTGAAGAGAAACACCATTGCAGAATGTTTGCAGTCTCATGTCTCAGAGAAATCACTGGTGAGAGAATACTTGAATTTACACATTTCTCAACATGTGTAGTGTTTTCGGCGATATTGGTTGAGTCTACCACTATTAGTTATAGAATAGTTCCGTATTATTAAAAACGAAAAAATAATGGTATGATTAGCATTTCTGCACAATCAATATTTACTGAGATATTAATGATTTAATAGAAAAGCGCAGCGCGCAACGTATTTTCTACCTCCAACCCCTCACCCTAAACTTACCCTCAGTGACGTCGGCAAAATGCACTTTCCTACCCTTTAGGACCCTCTTAACAGAACTATGAAGAGAAACTGCGGTGCGTAATTTTTGCTTACTCAAGTCGTCTCAGCTCCTACACTATTAAATGTTTCGATATTTTAAAATTATGCCACACACCTAGCAACAATTCATGTTCACACTAACGTCCTTTGGTGGTGGATAGTTCAAGAAAGTGACCTTATCGATATTGACTACTGGTAATTGATAGGTTTAATATTTATCCAGATTGTAGAGAAATGTGTCCTTCCTACAACGCACATTTTCTACATTCTACTCCTTTCCCCTGTTAAATGCTCTTGCCCCATCAGCCTGCTCGCACGCACGATAGTCGCTGATGATACAGGAACACAGCTTCCTACAAATACAGCTCACTACAGCATCCCATCCGTAATACATGAAGTCCAAGGCACAACATTCCAAGGCCAACACATTCCAACGCCCGAACAAGGAATGGAATTCGACGTGAATGACTTCTATGCAAGTGCATGAGTACTCGTGACGACACTTGCTACGTCGATCCGAACAAATTACGTCTAATATGAATGACCTTCTTTTATCTTCATTTTTAAGGAATCATCCTTAGATACGAATAATAGTCATTCCGAATTCCGAGTTCTCAGCTCACGCTAGCAGACGTGTTACGTGCAATCTCAAATACGAAAGTTCAAATCTCGCTGAATTGTACTCAATTTCAATTCTGAGATCTTAAAAGCAACTAGCTTAACTAACCACGTACGTCCACAACCTGGAATACGAATATTACATTCGGCGACAAGCCAAAACTCGACCAGAATTCTCCTACGTGAAGAACCAGCTACGAGGATCTTCATCCCCGGAGCGGCTCAACCAAGAATCCACAAACCACGACGTCAAGCTCTCCACGCCCGTCACCGAACCCGGATTCCAAGGTTCACTCGACGCCGAGCTCTCCACGCCCAGTTCTTCAGGACCATAACTGCTGGACACTACGTCTCCACCAATACGTGAGACTCTCACTCAGGTTTACGTAAGAAAATAAAGCCTTATTTAAACAACCTGCATTATAAACAGTTATTTATGTGGTTACAAGGCGGAAGATCTTGTCTTTTGGAGTCAGCAAGACCATCTTCCACCTATACAACTAACCTTACACAGATCAAACAATTTCTTATATGAAAAAATTAAACGTATTATTACAGGTACTCAAATCGTTCTCTCAATAAACCCACTAGCTAGTTCTTCTGGATAGTTAATGTGCACCATGTCAATGGTAAAAGGGTAAAATTAAAAAAAAACAATAATTATATATTTCATGTGCATTATAACATCATAAATCAGTGTGATGATAAAATTTATTTTCTTAATTCTTCCACCAACATACGAGTCGTGTTATGCTATAACTTACTAAGCATTTCTGATACTACGTTCACTCGTCCGACAGAGCACGAGTAATGATTACTGTTTAAAAGCTATGGAATGCTTCTACTAATAATCTATATCTGTGGCTTCCGGTAACAACCATGCAAATTCTTTTTTCGTGTTATGGCTAGTGTAAGTTTTCAAACCTTTTTCTGTTATAACCTTGGCATTTAACTTAGGTATAATTTGCTAAAATAATACTTAATAGCACAGATGAAAAACTGTGTTCTTATATTACAAACAACAAAAATTATTTACTACATTTTTCATGGTAAATTTGTCATTATAGTAACCAGGTGACCGTAAGTTCGTTAATTGATCATTTCTCCCTACTTTCCTAAATTCTTAAGTTTATCACAAATTTACGTAAGAAACTTGTTTTTAGAAATTTGTGTTGCACATACATGTTTATTTAACAGGTTATTAATGACCTTTTCAAAGAAAATTGAATAGTTTAGACAACTACGAATGAAACTTAGCTAAAAAATTAACATTTTCGACATCATATCTTTAAATTTTAGTGCTGTTACCTCGTTATTACAGGACGTCACAGATAAAATCTCAATAATCAATATTATTGAGATTACGACTCAAGCAAGTTATCCTACCATCCGGGACTTTCGTTTGCATAGCACGATGTATTTTAAGGGGTATTTTATTTCCGAAGAAAAAAGTCACAGCGCGCAGTGAGAATTGGGAGCTATGGGAAGGCGCACACTGGCAACCAAGACAGCAAACAAACAAAACTGACTTGCGACTGTACGCCTTGTTTCGCGAGTGACTGAGCATTGAGTTAAATCGCACAGAGCACAATGGCGACAACTGTCTTATACAGACTTATTTCTGTCTAAAGACAGAAAGTCACCGGCGTGCGGAACCCCGAATGGATGGAACTAGGTCCACCGTGACGTGACTCCCGTATTGCTGTGACGAGAGCTATAGCTCCAAGGTGAAACCCGAGAGCAACTCCTGGCGTGAACGGTCCTGCTCTTCAATAATCGTTAATACCACACAAGAATCCTAACTTTTGAAACACAATAGCAAACAATCATAGCAATTAACTGTACATTCCTTAACAAGACCATGTGCAATTGCAGCCGAAATGAAATGAATGAAAGAGAAATTGAAAAAAATTATCCAAAATCTGAAGACAAGGGATAACAACAATAAAAAGTTAATTGTTTGTCACGATCATTAATTAAGAGATCTCCTTTTGTGGTTTATAAAATAGGCATGAAATATTGCAATTGGTTTTGGTTTTGTTCAGAGACCAAATTTAAGACGGACATTCTGGTGAACCATCACACAAGTGCATCAATGACACACCAACAGTTAATTTTGTGAAATTATGTAAGAAATTGTATAAGACCATTTGTAACAAAATGTTCTTATAACCACAAAGAGAGAAATATAAGATTGGAGAAAAGAGCCATGTAGAAACATAAGCAAATGTTATTAACCAGGAGCTAAAAGTTTCATTTAATGCAATTTAGTTAGTGAACAAAGGGATGCTTGTTTAGTTAGGTTATTTTAAAACAGATCATTACAGAAAGATGCAAGATTCAACTTTATTTGAACTGTGGTGCTACAAGACACCAACAAAAAGCTCTATGTTTTTTACAGTTGTTATCAGTAAGCAATCCAATAATGAAGATACTACCTCGCTGAAAAGAAATAATTGTTTCACTGAGTTCTTCTATCATATGGACTCTTCGACCTTT
>NNCF01133422.1:35483-46190 GCA_002313205.1 Laupala kohalensis | reverse complement strand
AAAAATCTAAGTCAGCGAAAAAACATCTATCAGCGCGATCTGAAAAGCATCTGATCTGACGAAAACATGTATGTCTGAGCTGCGTGAGCATCTATCTGCGACCAAAAACTTCTATGTGAGCTGAACGCATCAATATGAGCGCAGACGAAAAACATGTGAGTAACTAATGAGCTATCTCTGAGCAACGAATAATGTCGACAATGTGAATAACTGTGAGCTATCACTCGAAAAACGAGCTATCGACGAAAATCTGAGCAACTCTGAGCTATCACTCGAAAAACGAGCTATCGACGAAAATCTGAGCGACTCTGAGCTATCACTCGAAAAACGAAAATGTGAGCAACTCTCTGCGAAAATGTGAGGACGAAAAATCTCTACGTCCCCGTTAAATAGCCTCCATCCCTTCTTTTCTCCCAAAATTTCCAAAATTTTGAATATCACGTGTGCCGAAAGTTCCCAATCAGAAATAATTTCCCCTTCCTACGCCTGGGTTCTCATTGGACCCTTTAAAGGTCCTTCTAGAACCTTCTCGAACATTCTAGAAAAAAACGTTTAAAGTTCCAACGTTTTCGCGACAAGTCTGAGCCTGTGCGCGCCCACAGCTGCCACATGGGGTTCCTAAGGATGGGTGGAACATCCTCCCCCGCTTCTTACTAGCCTTAGGTTTCTAAAAGACCATAAATTTTGATTGAAGTCAAAAGACCCGCCGACAACTTTCTAGTGCCGCGTCCCGTCTGTAGTCGTCCACTTCTCCAAACCGTCATTCGTTTAAATTTCTTACTCTTCGCCCGTCCAAAATTCCGCGACAAAATAATTAAATTGTTATTAATTAGAGGATTATTCAAATCTCACAATATATTGTACGATCATATGATCATCCATATATATATATATATCCATATTTAAATTAATATTTAAATATTTATAATAATTATAAACAATTATAATGCTTCTCCTCGACTAGCTCTTTCTCAAGGTGTCACTAGTAGATTGGGTTCGTATTATTTATGACAGGGAAAAACCATACTGGGGTTCCCCACACAGGAAAACGCATTAAGACAAATTAATTCACTAACTTTAATTAACAGAAATCACTAAACAATAAAAAACCCTCAGCATTCCCCCAAAAGACACACGTGATTTCCTAACAACGCTAACACACAGATGTTACCGCCGGATTCGGCTTCTCCACAAAAAAACGTGAATTTTCAACAAATTTCAATCCTAGACCACACATTACTATAATTTCTCTACACTTCTAACAAATACAATAAACACTGGCTTTACAAATATTCTCTCTTCTCGAAAAAGGCTGGTACATTAATTACAAATTTAATTGACATAATTAAGCGGAGTTCCTTTTCTAATAATTGGCCCCTCTTCACGAGTTCTCAAGTCCAAAATTCTGGGCCCTTCTTTGCAATGAGATCCGCAATTGTTGTTTTGCAACAGCGCATGACGATATGGGTTGCATAACACCACCAATCGTACAAATACCTCGTCAGATGATCAGTCAAGTGCTGCAGTGGTGAGTGGAGGGTGTGCTGGCCTCACACAGCTGGCCTGGCTTCGATCTCAGAGCGCTTCCGGGTTGACGACATCGCTAGCTACGACTCAACCAGTGGTGATTCCTCCCCTCAACTACGCGGCCTGGGGACTCTCAGGCGTCGCCGACGACAATATTCGCCAAAACTGTAGGCTTCGCTCCGATCGATAGCAGACTCATTCGATGTTACGAATTACTCGGAAGTCTTCGAAAATAAAAACGGAGTAGTGGCTCCGATCACGAACAATTTATAAGTCATGTTCGGTGTTCCCGAAAAATCGACAAGTTTCGATGAAAAAAATCTCACGTGCCTCGAAAAATCTTTGAAGCGTGAGCTCGCGAAAATTTCTAGAAGAATAATGGGTTGAAGGAACAATTTCCATTTCTTAAATGGGTTTTCTCCCTTCCTACATGTTTCTCCACACTTCCAAAATCTTCAAATTTCGAAATCCACGTGACGGAAGGCTTCCAATCACGCAGATGTTCCCCCCCTACCGTGCCACGGTTCTGATTGGGGATTTTGAGTATTTTTCAAACTATCTTTAACTGCTCTTTTGCAACGTTTTTTCTAGAACAAGTCGCAACTTGTGTCTTCCACCGGCTCTCCCTTTAACTACCCTCAGTTATACAACCGCAGCGGATCGTCGTCCCACACCCTCGCTCGCCTACCATTTCTTTACAGCAATAAACTCTTTCTCCAACAGGTCTCAGCTTGCATTCTCGCCAGTTGTGGACATCTCTTCGTCGTACAACTCAATGGCGGATTTTTAAATTTCGTGGAGTGAGGAAGCTCCTCTCCCCCGCTCCGTCGCTCGTTCTCCGTATTTGAACGACCGAACAATGCTGNTATATATAAATATATATATAGCCACCACTTATAACCCCAGTGATGGTGGGAAGATAAGCTAGTTCTGTGATAATAGGAATTGAAAAAAATGGTTTTATTTGAAACTTTTCTTATTAAAAATAGTTGTAATTTACACTGCATTCAATTCGAATATCACAACGGATGTATATGCCCTCATAATGGAACTTTTTATTTCGTGATAATTTTCTGTTAGGTTAATGATAAAAACGCAGAAATATGTAATTAGAATGAATATTTTCTACTGATTCAAGGACAAGAAACTCTAGAGGGAAAACTGCCACTTTTATTCATATGTATTGTGCATGGAAATAACATCTTTAACCATACTAAATACTCTAAAAATAGTAGTACCTTAAATTTTATAAAACGTAATTTTTGCGATAGCATATATAATGACCAAAACTAGTTCTGTACTTTAAAACGCGCAAAACTAGTTTTGTCCAAAACAAGAACTGGTCGTTTTGAAAACGCACAGAACTAATTCTAACAAAAACACATCTGCCAATACTAGTTTTGGTTATATATAGAGTTATTCAGAATTCCTTTTACATAGTTATAGGTGTTGTATAGAGGACTCAAAACAGGAATATTTGGTAATAACCCCATGTCCGGAAATGCGCCGTTTGGAAGATAAATGACTTTGAACGAAGGAAGGCAATACACATTGACGGGATGGTGTGTCGTGTCACGCGATGTCTTGTGTGTAACGTCATGTCACGTGTCATCGGAGGATACATACACTTACTGATTACCTGGTGTTGCACGGAACTTTTCTTATACTAATTAACTATTACTCAGGAAAAACAAAATCTATTCATTTTGTACGATCAAAATTCTTTTACTTATTGGTTTTAATAACATGAGTACAGCATATTTATTTGACAAATAAATCGATTATTTTACAAATAATCGGAGGTCTCCTCCTCTAGAGAGCGCCTTCTCTGGGTGACGGATGGCGGATCCCAACAGATATGTTGGGTTGGTCCGAATATATTGAATAAGGACCCGTGGAACAAAGGAGCGTCCCCTCGTTGTTTCTGTCCTATCGGACTTCCTTGACCACTTCTTGTTTTTTTCTGACCCCGATGGTATTAGGTGTCGAGGCCTGGGGAGTCATTTCCTTTCTCTTCCTTTTCCTTTATTTCTACACCAGACGGCAACCCCGTCACATTAAAAAGCAATGGACAAAACGTTTCTTAAAAAGACTACCCCAGGTGGTACGCCACGTTTTGTAGAGAGTCCACTTTCTCAGGAGGCAGGCTTTCTGGAGAGGGCCAACTATTACAACATACTAGGAAGAAAACCAACGTTGGACGAAGAGGAAACATTGGAAATGAAACTCTATCAGCATAGAAAAATATAACAGATCCGTTTAAAAAGAGATCAGTAACTTGCAGATATCCTCCTAACTCAGTTCTGCAACCGTGCGCTTTATTATTAGAAAAATAAATTGAATCATAAAGAGAAAATGAATCACTTCTCCCTGATTATTACCAGGAATGGAAAAAGGAAATAAGAGCAAGAAAATTCCCAGAAGCAACAGTAAAAAGCTTGCAACAGAATATTTTTAACTTAGAAAACAAAATATCGTTAATTGATAAAATTGATGCCAAAGCCAGTACGATATAATGTCAAATTGTTTGTACTACTGATGAAGATGAGTTAATCCAAGAAACCGAGTGGATTCTCAAGGAAAATCAGAGGAAAAAGAAGAATCATAAAGTTTCAAACAGTCAAGAGGTACAATTCAACCCTCTTGGAAACAAATCCACAGAAAAGAGTACTGAGAAAGAAAATGTTACTGTCGTGCCCAATAAGGTGAAAAATAAAGCTAAACCTCCGCCCGTAATACTTAGTAATGTGGAAAATTATAGTGCCATTATTGAAGTTATAAAAACAAAATAATCTGACTCCTAAAGTTGTTATGAATAATATTCATTTGAATTTCAATGTTGATATATTTTTTGTGGAGCTTGAGGGGCTCGTCAACGGCAAGGTTATTAGAACCCTAATGTTAATACAGATGATGAATATAGACAACTGACAAATCGTCTAAATACCAGTAAAGTGGAATAGCACACGTATGAAAATAAACAAAGCAGGCCAATAAAGGTAATAGCCCGAGGACTGCATTCTACGAGTAACCCTAACGACATTAAACAAGAATTTAAAAAATGAATTTAAGGTAATTAGTGTCGTGAACATTATTATGAAAGTTCAAAAAAATGGTAAGATAAATAATATAGCCTTACCATTATTTTATAATAACGTTTGAGAAATCTGAAGAACTAAAAAATTATTTATAATAGAGTATGTGTGTCACATGCTTATCAAATACTTCTGACACCTTTTACACTGAGGGATTAGTAAGCTTCTGCTGTATGATTCAAATACAGCAGAAGCTTACTAATCCCTCAGTGTAAAAGGTGTCAGAAGTATGGACATACACAAAAATATGTTGGCACAAACCTGTGTATGTGATGTGCGCTGGTGAGCACGCAACAGTTGAAAGTAGAAATGCCTCAGGCACCCCTCCAAAATGTGCAAATTGTTTAAAAGAACACCCTGCAAATAACAGGGAATACATGTTAGCAAAGGAATTGCAGAAACGGAGGGACGACACGACACAAAGACCGCAAAAGCTACAAACAAGGACATTTACATAAAAAAGTGATCTGACAATTTTACCTATGTCCAAATCACGCAAGAAAGTCAACGACATACTGACCAACAATAAAAATTACAACCTGGAGAAAATGGGATAACCATTACAGAAGTGATTAAAAATATAACTGAAACCATAAACAATATATCCACGAGACTTAATACGTTAGAAGATAAATTCTCGCAGAGCTCTAGAAAATAACGCATTTATAGAAAACACTAATGCCAAAGTAGCGGAATTCCCACCAAAAAGACACAAATGGAAATCACTGGCTTTAACTAAAACATTTACTAATTAGCAATTTTATCTACTGTTATGGCAATTAAAACCGTTCACTGTTTTTAACTCCACTCCAATCTAAGGAATAATTACACATACTTTTCTTATAAACAAAGTTAAACACTGATTT
The DNA here is from genome assembly GCA_002313205.1 of Laupala kohalensis. NCBI lineage: Eukaryota > Metazoa > Arthropoda > Insecta > Orthoptera > Trigonidiidae > Laupala > Laupala kohalensis. The sequence continues at coordinate 40,702 of NNCF01133422.1, read as the reverse complement.
TAATTCTAATGTTCTCTTATTAACAATTTAAGTGAACTTCTTCTTCATTACAATAATTCACTGAAGTTACGTGGCATACTTCTATGAGCGTCAAAGTTTAGTCATGACACTAATTCAGTTCAAAGTTCTTTCTCTCTGAATAAGTAATGCCGAGTACTTAATAACGCGCAAGCGATGTTGGCTTTCACATTCACCAGCAATCGCACAATACCTTATTAAGATGACGGACCATGGTAAGCCGTAGAGGAAGGTTCCCCCACAGACGTCAGAACGACAGTACTCTCTGATATCTGCTACCAGCGTCGATCAGCTTCAGCGTTTACCGCGTCCGTCCAATTACCACCCGTAAACGCTTCGTGCGTGGTTGAGATCGAGGTTGTCTTATCTACTCGTCCCGCTGATCAATTACAGGCCCGCAATGAAGTTTCGAACGAAAGCTAACATCTGACAAACATATCAGAAGACTCGAGTGATCTGCGCTGCATGAGCTCGATTCAAAACGTATGCTAGCGCGATCTGAAAAATCGAGTCTGAGCTCCAACGAAACATAAGTCTCAGCTGACGAAAAACTTGTATGAGCTGACGAGCGGCAGTCTAAATGCTGACGAAAAATCTAAGTGATCTCCGCTGAAAAACATCTATCAGCGATGAAATATATCTGAGCGCGATCTGTGAAGCATCGGCTGCGACGAAAAACATATGCGAGCGGCTACGAAAAACTCATATGTGCGCTGACGGAAAAATCGTATGAGCTGACGAGCAGCAGTCTAAATGCTGACGAACAACTGGTATGTGAGCCCTAATGAAAACTATCTGAGCTCAGACGAAAAACATACGCGAGCGGCTAAAAACATATCTGTGTGTGAGAAAGTTTGCTTGCTGTGCCTTAAATGGGCTTCATCCCTTCTCTTCTCCCAAAAATCTTCAAAATTTTGAATCCCACGTGATTGAAAACTCCCAATGCCGAAATGATTACCCCTTCTTACGCCTCGACTCTCATTGGAAAATTTTTAAAGGGTTTCAACTGCTTTCTAGCGTTTTCTCAACGACGTTTTACTTTTAACGATTTTTCACACAAGTTCGTACTTGTTTCTGCTCTCTGCACATCTGGGGTTTATCTGGTCGGGTCGGGTCTCTTCCCCCATCCCCTCGCTAGCTTGAAATTTCTAAAAACGTCATAAATTTCTCTTGATGCCAAAGGACGCCGCCGAAACCTTGCGCCGTACCCGCCTACGACCGCAGCATTCCATCGACTTCCAACGGTCATCCTTTTAAATTTCTAGACTCTTCCTTTCCTTTAAACTTCCTGATTTCGTAACACGGATGATTAAATGTCCAATCAATTCGTGAATTATTCAAATCTCATAATATAGCGGCAACATTAGAGAAAAACACAACATTTGTGGACACTGCGAAAATGAAGTACACAAATACGAATAACATAAAGATAAAACAGAGGGTCCGAAATGTATTGATTGTGCTAGGTGTGGAAACCCATACCCAGTGTACTTATCAGATGGTGTGATGAGTTAAAGGCTGCCCATAGGGTATTAAAAGATCAAATACAACCCCCAGGGGACTTACATCTAGTAAGTACGTGTTTGGCAAACACGGGAACCCCGAGCTGAGTCTGGCATTATTTCCACTTGTGCCAAGATCCTTCCTTTCTCTTTCATTGGTCACCTCTTGTTCTTTTCGATCCCGACGCAAGTAGGTTGCGAGGACTAGGGTATCTTTCATTTTCAACGTTGTAATGTTGTGGATTTGTATGTTTTGAGATGTGTTTTGATATATTGTAATTCAGGAGGGCTTTTAGTGGTTATGGTTTAGTCATTCGGCGATTTCCACACGCGGGGAGAGCCATGTTCGCTCTCCTTAGTAAGTAACTGCATTTTCTCTACCTGTACAGAATTTTAGGGCTCTAATGACCTAGACGTCGACGAGCCGTAAAGCCCCACAAAAAACAAATACAATGTGATTAAAGTCTTCCAACAGAATTTACAGAGGTCAATAATATCATCTATGAACTTAGGGGAGTACATCAGGTATAATTATATTGATATAGGATATTTCAAACCAGTCTATCATCTGCGCGGTACCTTACAACATGTGCCACTAGCGTATCGAGTATTTTTTTAGTGACTGATACACTCAGTTCCTTATCACTAGGATATTATCCGGTTTGGTATTCCAATCATTTTCTGAACATATCATTTGTTTCTATGTGATCTGCGGTATCCTATACCGACATGCTTTTGATTATGTACCTGATATAAAGCATATTTGTAATAATCTTTTGAAATTCGTGAAATGTTTTCTCTGTCTGTAATATTATATTCCAATTTTTGTTTGCGCACACTCTTTCTCTCTTCAATATTCAAATCAGCTACCTGCGCTCTGCATCATTGTACTTGCAAGTATAGATAATGTGTTCCATATCCTTTATCCCCATTCCACAACATCCTATCTCTGTTTATGTCAAGATAAAGCGATGTAAATAGCTTGCAAAATCTCCGTGTCCCGTCAGTACTTGTAATACTTGGTGGCAAGGTGCAAACCATTAACGATGTTTTATAAAATATATCACGTCCAGTATAAACTTATGTAACCTGCGACCATCTTTAGTCACATTTCACCGTATGTGCAAACATAACAGTAACTACCTAGTCAGTTTAGTACTCCATCCCTTACCTTTTCTTTGTATCGTCTTTGCATCAAACGTCATCGAAGAACCTGGCCGTGCAATGCATGCTTCTGAATCGCTAAATCGATTGGTAAAATCCCTAACAGTACTTCCAATGTCTTGGTAGATTCGGTTGTCAGGCTACTCAACCGCCGTTTGATGTAGCGATTTCTCACCCGATGTTGCCACACCCTTGCACAATATGAATATCGCTCCAACATTTTAACGGCTTAATTCTTTTGCACTGATTGTGTTTTTACTTATTCCTAACCTTTGTAGGGCGTAATACAGTCGTTTCACCTTTTGTTGAAGGTAGTGTACATGCTCCGCAAAAGTCAGCTTATTATCAGGTAACAGACCCAAATACTTAAAGCTTGCTACCAATCGTAGGCGCCATTTCTTAGCTCCAATTATCGGGGCCCTCCCTCCTTTTGGAAAACTCAACCTTGGCCACTGTTTTACTCTTGGAGATACTTAGCTTGTATAACTCACTTATGTTTCCAAAAAGCTGAAGTAATTTTTCTACCTTCCTCTTCAACTTGAAACTACTGTTCTTTCCAATGAGTAGAATCACATCATCCGCGTATTCAGCTATTTGAACATCTTTATATTCCATTCGCAAAAGTATCTTATTTAAGACTATGTTCCAATAAAACAGTGTCATATGGCTTCCCTGTGGACAGCCTTTACGTGTCTCCCGTAATATCCACACATCCCCGACATCTAATAAACATGTCTATGTCCGAAAAATGACTTTGTAAGATATCTCGTCTTATCTCGTAAGTCTACTTCTGCAAACACACCTGCATAACCGACCAGTCTAAGCTATCGAATGCTCCTTCGTAGTCGACACCGTTAGTATATATTTTTGTTTTCTTTCTTTTATCAAATTAACTACACAATTGGTCGCGTCCTCCGTTTCCTCGGACCTTAACAAACTCAAATTGCCTTTGACTAAATTTGTCTGGCGTCATATTACTATACAGCTCCTTTGCAATGAGATTATCAAGAATCTTCCCAATCGCAGGCAGTAGGGTTATTGGCCGGTATGACTTGCAAAGTTTTTTGTCACGCATTCTATCTTTGAGGAAGAGACGTATGACTTCTATCTTCCCTGCCTGCGGAAAGTAGCCTGAGTTCTAGCAGTCGTTTAAACGACTAGTTAACGCAGAGCCATACGTTCCTAACATACGTTGGAGCATCCCGTTAATATATTGTCGTAACTTTCTCTCTTCGTTTGTCTTAGTCCTGTCACGATGGCCTGTACCTCTGCCCTTACCCAAGTTTCATAACATTCTACATCTGTAATTCGTCTGGTTTTCTCGACTATTTTCCCCGCACCTAATAATAAATCCATGAGTGCATCACCTGTGTCCAGCCATTCTCGCGTCAAGGCCTCCTTCCCCTGAACATTGTTCCAAATCGTCGCTCCTTTTAATTTATAACGTCCAATAACATAGCGAATTACCCAAACATTACGCCGGATTGATTCCTCCAGAAATAATTCCAAGCACTCCCGCTTCCAATCTCTTTTACGCCTTTTGAGCTCTCAAACAGTTTCCATAACTGCTTCCTTCGAACCGCATTTTGCACTTCCTTATGGAATTTACGTCGCGACAAATACGATTCTTCTTCAATTATATAAACGTCGCATCCCACCATGGTTTTCCACGAACACATCCTGCTCCCCTTCTCTTGCAATAGAGTTTAACAGCATCACCTGTTGCATTTCATCTACTCTCGCATCAATGTCACCTTCGGCACATTGTCAGTGAAACACAACTTTGGCCTCCTCTCGGTCCCTATACCTTCCCTAGATTTTTCTCCGATAGTTAAAACCTTTAATATCGCCTGTGATCTCCGGAACCATCCTCTCAACGCTGTAAAAAATGAGAATGTGGTCACTCGTAATTTCCTCTGAGGTGTGCCATCCTGTTACAGTAAAATCCTTCTCGAGATTTTGCAGTGTCACGTCGATGATAGACTGACCATTATCTGTTCTAAATGTTACTTCAGCGTATACATTACAGATTACCAAGTCATGATGAAATATCATCGCTTCCAGCTGTCTTCCACGGATATTTGTAAGAATATTTCCTCATAGCATGGATCGCGCATTCCAGTCTCCACCTAGGATGACGTCATATTCTTTGTACGCCTGTAGAACTTTTTAAACTACCCGGAAAATCTTTGTTTCTTTGAGCGTGTATTATATAATAATAATAAATTTATTTACAAAAAACAGTGCAAACTGCGTATGACCACGTGGAGGACAATAAACTAATTTACTCTCCGGAAGCAAGCAAGGGACCATCCCATCAATTCCGATCAAGAGCCCTAAGGCAGAGGCGGATTCAAAAATTTCAGCAAAAGTTCCTAGATAAGATAAAAAGTTGGCTGCAAGTTATAATACATATATAATGACAATATGTTTGTAATTTAACACAAATGTGTTTGTAAATTTACATGTACAAGTTATTATCGAACTATAGATTATTCGGAGTATAGTGTTTAAAAATCATAAGAGTTGAAAAAA
>NNCF01133422.1:15713-33941 GCA_002313205.1 Laupala kohalensis | reverse complement strand
GAGCTGATGATACTCATGACTTCACTGGCGTTAGTTTCGGAAGTGAACATAGAATTGGGTACGTGGGTTGATATAATTGGAGGACATTGATTTGGATATATTGAACTCGTTATTTTACCAACTTCTGAGAAGCGAGAATTAAACAAACTTGCGATGTCCTGAGGATTTGACACGATCTTGCCATCGTTTAGTAAAGAAACATTTTCTTCGCGATTTTCAGAAGTTGACGTGTAATTGTTAACAATATTCCACATGGCTTTCATCCGGTTGTTCGATTTTAGTATATGCCTGTCGTTTTCCATAACTTTAGCTGCATAGACTACTTTTCGGAGAATAGTCTTATATTTACGAAAATAATTATGGAATTCGGGTGGCTGGTTATAGCGTTTTGAAAGATAATATAAACGGCGTTTGTTTTTTGAAGAAATTCTTATCCCTAGGGTGATCCATCTATTGTATTTTTTTGTGTTAATTAACTTGCGTTTTATGGGAAAACTAGAGTTGTAATGTTTTAGGAATGTTGAGATAAATACATTGAATTTGTCGTCGGTGTTTTGGCAATTGTAAACATCTTTCCATGTTTCTTCACGCAAATAATTTACGAATATGGATTTATTTATGTCATTAAACTCTCTTGTAAATTTGTAAAGGATTTTAAGCGGTTTTAGTGTATTATTAATAGTCAATACTTGAGCAAGGTGATCACTGTATCCGGCGATAAACACTTCAGAGAGATACGAGATTCCATTGTTGACTATAATTTGATCTAGCAATGTTTGAGATGAGCCGGAAAGGCGAGTGGGGTTGTTTATCGTAGTAATAAGGTTGAAGGAGTCGATAAGATTTTTGAATCGATTAACTGGTGAATGTGCAGAGTCGGATGTTCTCAGGAAATCGATGTTGAAATTGCCACATATAACGATAGATTTAGTAGATTTATGTGTGATATGTTTTAAAACAATTTCGAAGTTCCGAAAAAATATGTCAAGATTTTATTGAGGAGGTCTATAAATACACAAAACAACAATACCGGTGTCGTTCAGATTAACGGCAGAAAATTCAAACACACTATCTACGCAGAAGTTCTCGTAGCCTGTCTGTGGAGAAGATAAAATATCATTACGAACGTAGATACACGTATCTCCGTGGAGATTTTTGCTTTTAAAATTTTGCCGACAGTAAGAACTTGCAAAATAATAATTAGAATATAAACATCACATCACACATAACATAATATAACACATATCTTCACTACAGATTTTCTCCTTATGCTTAACATTACAACTTGCATAAATTTGAAACCATATTTATGTATTTGTAGGACCTGAATCCGAATATTCGCAATCAGTATTGCTAAATTCTTCTCCATCCATGAAGATTGCTCGATACGCCAGAGAGATGTACATTAATTTCCCTCGGCTCGTGTCAGATTCCTGAAGGAGGCATACGACTATAGTGTGGGATTGAGCGTTGTGTATCATTTCCTGGGTTCCAATTATCCCCCTCGTAAATTTATTTGTACGACATTAATATCCATAAAATGTCTGTCGTTTGATTGTTTCCCTTATACGAATAAGTTCCTCACAGGTGACACTACGTAAAGAATGTTGTCCATCTTTACCACGTCGTATACAGCAAACGCACTTAAGTGGATTCCTTTTCTTTTCACTCCGTATAGCGATGCCCGTGCTTCCCACAGTGACTACATGTTGTGTCCTTCTCTATGCAATTTCTTGTCATATGGCCGTAACGTTGACAGTTATAAAATTGTATGGGTTCAAAGAAATTATCAACTCTGTGCGACTGGAATCCAATGAAGACCCGACTTACCTCCATTATCTTTCGGCGAAAATGCGGTCCATGTTTCAATACCATATTCTCCGTCCGCTCCTCTTTCCTACCAAATCTCAGAGGAACCTTCACGTGCTTACCCTCAGGATCATCTAATAACACCAAAGAATTTTGCACCCACAACTGTTTTAATAATTCTACTTCCGTCATTTCTTTCTCTACTCCATGAACTATTACCTGTGGTGCGAGTCTTTTGATCTGAATTACTTGGACATCATCTCTTCCTGCAAGAAAATTGCGGATCGTTGTCTCCCCCTGATCATCATATAAATAAAGAAGAATCAATAACAATACAGCTTATTGTTGAGGTAAAATACCTGACTGCTATAAAAACACTATTTCATTGTTAGGATGACTTTTCAGTGATTAGATCTGTCGGGGCAGATTTTTTATTGCTTCGCAGGTCGCAGCACGTAGGCTTGCTTCGCAATAAGATCTCTTCCTCTCCAAAATAAATACTCAGAGGTTTGAATAGAACGAGGTTTATTATGTAAACTGGTCGTCGTAATGTAAACAATGAATAACACCAGACAACGAACGACAGGCGTTGAAAGCTTAGTGTGAACTCACGACTTCAGATAAGTCGGTTGTCGAAGGTAAAGAGGTCTCCTTCTTCGTCGCTAGATGGCACCGCTGGTGAAGTCCGGTTGTAGCTAGTCGACGGAGTACGATATTCTGGTGCGTGACAGCGCCTCTGGTCGAAGTAATATTCGTTCTCACAGGATGGCGTGCCGTATCTTCGTGTCTTGGAGCAGGTTCTAGGTTTGACCACGCTAGGGCGTTTCGTGATGACGCTTCTCCGACGTCTTGGTGGTTGAAATTATTCAGTCACCGTTTTGAACTTAGGATATTTCTGAGCTTGTATGTTGGTTCTTGGCGATAGAATTTGTCCGGCACTCGATGTGTGAAATCACTGTGTCACAAATTCCAACTTATAATTATTCCTGAGCTTGAAAAAATTCAGTCACTGATTCTAGGAGATAGAATTTGTCCGGCGCTCGATGGTGAAATCACTTCTGTCACAAATTCCAACTTCGAATTATTTCTGCGGAGCTGGGCTTCTTGTAAGAAGTTATCGGGTAGCGATGTGAACTCCTCAAGGATTCTCAGCGTAATGAGCTGGGGTTCTCGTTTGAGGTTATCGGGCGGTGATGTGACCTCGAGGAGAATTGTCAGCATAATGAGCTCTTCGCTGGCTGTTGCTATAAGCAAAACAATAACAATCGACGGTAAGAGGCGACCTAACACTATGTCGAGGTTCGTCTATTGAGATTCTCTAGAAATTTCTTAACAAACTGGACTGAGTTCTTGAATATTCTCGAGTATTACGGAAGTTTCTCGAGGATTTTGAAGCATTTCGAAAGGTAATTGAGGCGTCTCTCTGCTGCATGGAATCGCAATTGAGACGTCTCTTTGTTGCATGGAATCTTCTAATGTTTACAATGTTAGGATTCTTTGGCGTCGTATGTAGAGACTCTTTTGTGCAAAGAGTGACATACTCTTGGGAACCAGTAAACAACATGGCTATCATGTAACTTTCGTGTGTCGATTACATGAGGGAGTTCATCATACATATTGAGGTATGTATTTCTCTGTATATGTAGGAATGTGTTCCTACAGATCAATAATACATTCGATTGCTAAGTAAGATTAACGCTATTCAATAATGCAATAGTTTTTCGTTGTTTCTGCATGAAAAAATGACTAAAAATGAAAGTTATAAAGATACAACACTTATTTCACTTTTTCTCCCGACTTCCGTTTCCTCGAAGTCTTGTGCAGACGCCATCCATTGTCATCCCAACTGTCTGAAGTCAGGACTGTGGCGTTCTCTGTTAGTGGAACTGGGAACTTAATCTTTTCAATTATTCGTCACAGGAGCAGAACTTACATCGGTCGGTTTACGAGGGGTATGAAAATAAATAATATATCTTCTAAGCGGCAACCTCGATATGATCATTCTGCGCAGGTGAGGGGACACAGCTGTATGCAACAGGTGATTATCCGCATCATACTCTTTTGATACCTTTACCTGCATGATCGTTTCAATCGTGTATCTTGTTGGTTTTTCGAAGACCCGTTCTTCCTCCATTTTCTTTCTGTTAAAATGTGGCCCAAGTTTCAATACTACTCTACTGGAAAAGGAGAGAAGAACACTAAGAATTCGTGGACACCTTAGAAGGAAATTTTATTGACACATTCTAGAGGACGTATACAACAAACAAACACACCGACAGAGCCATACGCATATGAGAGGACGATATGACCTGTGAAATATCAGAGAAAGTACCCTGTATACCCTACTTTTGCAACATTGCAGGTTGTAACTCTCCCATGGAGACGATCGTAAAGTTGATGAATGTAGTCTTGTGGAACGGCCTGCCATGCAATTTGTACCTGATGTCTTGTTTGGGACAGATTTCCTGCCAGTCTTGCAGAGAGCGCAATATGACGTTTCATCCAGTTCTAAACATGCTCAAAGGGGGGCCGATCTGGGGATCGTGCTGGCCAAGGTAGTTGACGTACACTTTAGAGAGCAAGTTGGGTGGCACGAGCTGCATATGGACGTCCATTTTCCTGCTGGAAAAGGACGTCGCCTAGTTGGTTTACGAACGGTAGCACGAATGGGTGAATGATGTTATGGATGTACTGTGCACTGNAGAGACAGGTACTGTGCACTGTTCAATGTTCCCTCTACGATCAATAAAGGAGACCGGCTATTGTAAGATATGACCACTACACCATGATGCCAGGTGTTGGCCCTGTGTGTCTGTGCGTTATACACTCCAGACGTTGACGCTCACCTGCACGACGCCACACTCGCATACGACCGTCATTGGCACCAAACTAGAAGCGACTCTCATCACTGAAGGCAACAAATCGCCATTCGTCCGTCCATAAACGCCTATCACTGCACCACTGGAGGCGAGTGGAAGGGAAGAGTGGGGTGTGTGTGGAAGACGACCTAACGGCACGCAAGATCGTAGCCTTGCTTCACGGAGACGGTTGAGAATGGTTCTCGCTGACAGCCCCGAAGCAACAGTGCCCCTAATTTGTTGTGAAGTCGCAGTCCGGTCCAAAACTGCACTTCGTAAGATGCAACGGTCATGGCGTGTACCTGTGTGTCGTAGCTGTCCGGACGCAGGCTGACGGGCACGTGCATCTTCTGCTGACCACCGGCGACAACATCGATGCACTGTGGAGACCTATCGCACCACGTGTTGCGCAATTCTTCTGTATGACCACCCTACCTCCTAAAGACCCACTACACGTTTCGCTCGATTTCCGTCAATTGCACAAACGGTGCACATTTACGCTGTCGCTGCGTGCTAATAATGTTTCAGACCCAGACAGAGGTCCGTTTGGAAAGGTGAACTAGCTGCTACTCACTCTGAAGGTAGGCAACTGCTGCGAAGCTTGCAACATTCCAAGGATGATAACGCGATTCCTGGTTTGCCCTGAGCGCCGCGCTTTTGATCATCGTATTAACCTCTCGTAGAGTTCTGTGCAACTTTCGTATTTCTGTTATTTTCTTCATGGTGTTGTTTTTTCATTTCCCAGGAGTATATATTTTCCCGCTTTTGCTCTTTCCTGCCACATCTACGCAGAGCCTTAACGTGCTTACTCTCAGGATCATCTTCTAACACCAAAGAATTTTCCTCCCGCAATTGTTTTAAGAATTCTTCTTCCGTTATTTCTTTCTCCACTCCATAAACTATTGCCCGTGGCACGTGTCTTTTGAATTAACCTATTTGGATATTATCTCTACCAGAGACCAAATTCCGGATCGTTGTTTCCCCCTGATCATCATATAGATTAATGTGTAAGTCGGGTAATTACGGGTTGGCCGATTGCTACTAACATTTACTTTTGCTGCATGTTCTTTCAAAATGCCCTCAATAGTACGTACCATATCCATAGTCTCATCACTATATATACAGTCTCATCAATACAATTCTCCCACGTCTGCGCCGCCGCCGAACCACGTCCGCGAAAGATTCTTTGGACGCGACAATATAATTTCTGCGCCCCATCAACTACACGCTCAGCCATTGTGTTAATCAAATACGCAAGTTCCCTTCTTTGTGTCGTTTCCTTCTCCATAGTGATCTGATTAAGCATATTTAACCTTTCATCCAACACGTTAATTGTCGCCTCACCCAGCTGGGAAATGTGCTCGCGAAGTTCCTCTTTATGTTCGCGGATCTTTTCTAACAGGATATTCTCCTGACAGACTATCCACGTGCGTTGTTCTGTCGATACTCGCCAAGTTCCTCCTTTAATTTGTCCCGCTTACGCAAACTTTCCGTAATCATTCTCATATGGATGATAGCGCATAAGTTTCCTTCTACGACCGTTTTCTGTAGACTCGTTGTTAACCGCCGAAATTTTTCTCCCACAAAGGTATCGTTAAGCTGTTCTAACTTTCTACGTAGTACCCTCATATATACTCCTTGTTCCTCTATCCTCAATCCTTTCTAAATTTAAGCCTTTTGTCTTTCCACCATTTCTGGCACAGGTTTCTGGCGTCATATTTTACCTTAATGACATTACTTCATTTACCGAGCTGAATATGCATTTCTGAAGATGCACCAAGTGTGCCTATCCCCTTGCGCACTCCAGTTCCGACTGGTTGCTTGTTTTCCACTATTGTAGTTTTCATCACTTTCCAATTTATTTCTCTTTACGTTCCAAACATCGTTTGCAATATCTCATAAAGTCCTAACTCCCGTGTCCTACTTCCTTTCAAGTGTCAAGGGTTCCAACCCCACACCAAACAATTGCTCACCCTCTGCGATTCTAAATGCGTATTGTTAATGGGTGAGCGGGTAACTGTGTCTCACCATTTACGAAGTCAGCTGCTGGTCATCCAAGGGTTTATCACCTTTTAACATATATTATTACATGAACCACATAATATTTATTCACCCTTAATGTAGTTTTCCGTCCTCTATTTCGGCTGAACGGTAGATCTTTATCGTAAGTACGTCAGTGATGAAAAGGTGTTTCACACTGATGCGTCAGTAGACCAGGAGATTGGTTTTTACACTCACGTGTCTTCTTTCATCAATAACTCGGTTCCTATGCGTTTTGACCACACGTAGCCGGAATATGAAGTCAAATGTTTTATGGCCTTGGCCCCCTCGCAAGTCCTGATCCGTCCAGTCGTCGCAATCCCGAGGTTCGAGGGTTTTCCTAAGAATGGACTTTTCTCTGGAACAAGTGTTTCTCACCTCAGGAGTGCCCTTCTATAATTTTAGGTATTATGACCACGTGAGATGATTGTACGTGTCCCCAAATATCCACCCACCACGTTTGGTCCAGATGGCCTCAGCCTAACGCGCGTAAAGGCAACTACTCCATTTATGAAGTACCCGGTCTAGCCAGTGGCAGCGCTATTATTAGTGTCTAGTAACAAATTGAGATCCATCGAGGAACTCATTGAGCACTAAATACAGTTCACTTCACCTCACATATATAGTGGGCATCGTATCACGAACTATTGCACTCCGTGATCAAACGTAAACATTACATAAGACCGTTTATGAAGAAATACGCGACCAATATATTTTTACTCTCAAATTTAGTCACTGCGTTGTTCTGAACCAGTCTTCACTGAGGCAGCTTCTGCGTTAGTCTAGCAAAGCTACAGTATAAATTACAGCGCATACTTCGTGCCACTTACCTTATTATAAGCGATTCAACATATGCTTTGTATCATCCATGTTATGGTGAACGTAAAACAGATATATCTTCAAAAATTGTAGTCTATCCGCATGAAATTTTTTGCACTCCCTCGAATCTCAAAATTCTTTAACTACTCTTAATGTTTTCACTTTATGCAAATTTTTTGTAAGTCCGATTTTCATTTCTTGCAGTTAATTTTTCAAAGTCTCAGTTATCCCCTACGTATTGTGTCTATCTCCGAATGGAACATAGCTTTTCGTAGACCGATCACCTGAAATTATTGAAGTCCGATATTTTTGTTTATTTACCATTGCATATGGTCGCGTCCAGCAAGAATATAAACATCTATCCTACGTTATTTTTAGGCCTAGAATCAAGCCGCAGTCACAAAAATACATCCACAATTCTTCAGAAACACTCTAGGATCTTAATTTATAACTGGCTTACCTCACTTCGGCATCCCCACGTTTCTACTCACTATACATGTCATCACGCAGATCACATTTCCGCCCTTACGTAGCCAAATGATTCATATTTTTTACACTGTAATATTGTGGCTCTATAGTACTTTTCTTAGGGTCACAAGAACGAGAGCACCCTCTGACACGTCCAGTAACCTTGCTAAACCTCAATGCATATCTCAAGCGTATCGAGAAGTAGTGGGACGTGACCTATGGAGATACTCCAAGGTGATACGAGGTTTACGAAAAGTTATAGCACTGAATCAATACTTAATCTCACATTGCCTAGTACTACTGTACAGTTCACATTCCATGGAGGTTCTAATAATAAATTATTACTAACAATACGCCAAAGATTTGAACGGAGATTTGCAAAATGAACGGAAAATATTGGCAGAAACGAGATGAAAAGAAATTCTACTCTGTTTTGCTACTAATGCCGCACAAAATGTTTTGGTGAACAAGTGGTCCAATAATACGGGAAAAGCACCTGAAAAATTTTACTGGACGCAGGGAATATAGTATTTACTGAGTATGAGGTGACGACATTCATGGATAGTAGGAGTTAATCAGTGATATATTTTAATGGGGTTTTAGGGCTCGCAAACATCGAGGTCATTAAAGCCCGTATCAGTGATAGACGTAACGTTAGTGAATAAGTGGAAAACTACTGGAAATTACTTTATGGAATATATAGGACGAAGTCCATAGCGATCAGAAGGAAATTTGTATCTGCATTGCTGGAAAGGCTACCACGGATGAGGAACATGAGAATACGGGGACGAATTACAGAAACATAGACTGGAAACTATTACGCGACAAACAAGGGGCAATATGACAAAAAATGATACTGCTGGATCTTCTACGCGTTTGTGGGCAGTGTATCAAGCAAAGGAGAACGGATAGGAAGGGTGTCCATTAGTGGACTCCAAATTTGAGCTAGCGAAACCGAGAAATGAACCGCAACTAGCATGCCCTTCAACTAGCGTGCGGAAAGTCGTGGGGCGGATAATACTGGTATTTTATGAAATTATACATGAATAAAGATGTTGTACAAACAGGAAATACAGGATGAGAAACACGCTAGTTGGGAAGAATTTGTACGTCGATAATTTGCCAAACCTACGTGGAGCTCCCTTAATACGTACAAACACAATACGACGTTAAGAGATATGGACATCCTTGTAGCACAATAAATCGTATACGGAAACATGGAATGATACAGGTTGGGTACTGCTAGAAACAATTTTTAAAACGGATACATTGATACCTTAGACATACGATGACATATCTTAGACATAGATGTCATGTTGACGAGAGAGGATGTGGAGGAAATGACGAAGGATGAAATAACACAGAATGCAAAAAAATGGGTCGTGATAAAGTTGTGTGTTATAATGGAATAAGTCACGAGATGATGCAAAATTCGATGGATATATTATACGAACCGCCTCGGGACTTATACAATAATGTTGAAGAGTATCTTATTATTCTCGTAACTAGAAGATTAGTGTAATTAAATTATTTTATGAAAAGGAAAGATAATTTTACATCGTATCACCCGATTTCCCTAATTCCGCCTTACGTTAAATTACTAGACAAAATATTGACGTCCTGGATACTTCACTATTTACAAGAGCACGAGAATATGAATACCCGGCATATTTTTCATTTTTATTAGCCACAGTTGCCCTGGCAGCTTTGCCTTTAATAGTGTCATTACAAAGCACTTATCCTTATACATTATAACCTTCGTTCCTCATTCTTCCTTCTCTGCGCTGCTTTGGCATTGGGTTTCCCCAATGTTCACGTCCCATCCACAAGGTGGTTAGCGCTCATCTTCTATCTGCCTAAATCCTTCTGTAATGCATTTCGCACCTGTGTCTCGTAATACAATTTCGGACAATTTCGAGTCTCTTTTTCGCCTCTATTTTCGTCGTAAAATCCGCGAGTGTGAAGTCGCCTATTTGTCTCATTTGTCGTATGTAGTCCACCCTCTCTGTCCGTCATGTTGATGATGTCGCGTCTCTTCCTGTTTGTCACAAATGCACATTGGATCATCCCGTAATCCTCGTTTATTCAAGAAGTCATTGAAGCTTCCGTGACCTGTAAAATATTTAATGACATAAAGATTGAGCCTGAACAATTTTTTCTGTTTATAACTAAATTCCACATCAGTTACATAAGCATAAGTTATTCTTCACTTTTCAGAAATTTTCCATTTAATCTCCTAGACCTCTATTATCATACTAGCAATGTCCTTCTTCCATGTCTTCGGTGCTTGATTGATCACCTCTCCATTAATCTCTATCTCCCCATTTTTACGCATACTTCATCTATATTGTAACTTGATATGTAGATCTAATTGTTCTACTCCGTATAAGATCTCTAAAGCATCTTTTGATATTGTTTTGTATACTCCACCTATTGCCAACTAACTCGTCCGCTGTATGGCTCCCAATATACGTTTGAAACTGGCACGTACAATACGGTTCCATTCCAGGGCTCAGTACAGATGAGGCATCAGTTAAATTGATGGAGAATATATCAACACGTGACACAAAATATTGCGCCTGTGTATTCCTGGACATCCAGGGGACATTCGATAACGCAAAATGGACAATTATCACAAAGACTTCGCACAAGAAGAGACTGTCAAAAATCTACTTAATGGGCTGAAATCCTACTTTGATGAAAGAACAATGGTCTTGGACATCGGTGGTGAGAGAATGATGAAGGAGACAACGATCGGGTGTCCTCAAGAATGAGCCAGCGGAACTGTCTACTGGAACGAGGTTATGGACTGCGTCTTGGGGGAACTGGAATGGGCAGCGATATATGATATAGCATACGCGGACAATTTAGCAATTGTTGCCCCAGGTGCATCACGTCGTACACTAGAGCGAGAAGTCCAAAAGGCTTTGGATGTCTGCATCAGTCTATCTGGATTGACAATATCCGAGTTTAAATCAAGAGTAATGTGGTTTGGCCATCCTAAGAGAAATACACGGAGGGAAGGAATGAACAATCCTGGCTACTAAGTAGCTGTCCCAGTTACTTCGCGTAGCCCATTTTCGACGAGCCACTTCAGTATCTTGGACAAATATTTTTCTTTGCTTCTGTCTGGTACCTGTGATAACCACTGAAGAAGCTGTAGTAGCTACTCTCTGTTGCCGTGTCACGTTTGCATTTTGTCTGTAAGAGATGAAGTATCGCCTGCTCGAGTATTTGGTTTATCTGCGCCATATGAATCTAATTTACCCTCGAGCTTCGTTACGTGGACGCGAGAAATACTACCTTAACCCATTGTGCATTAATTTCACTGCTCTTTTAGCTTCTTAAATATTTTTCCACGACCTCGTAGACGACGTACGGTGAAAGAAGAGAGCTAGAAACTTTAAAATTGCAAAATATTCATTGTAAGTTTATTTGCATTCAATAGAGCTTCACGGCAGTATCCAGCTTAAGTCATTAAGGGGAAGGAATATGGGCACTTTCGTTATAATGGCAATAGTAATTAAAACACCAATGATTTTTATTACTATATCATTATGTGAATTGTTTTTATTATGGGAGTACAATCTCTCACTTTTGAATAGTCAAATAATAGATCATAACAAATAATAATATTAATAAGATCTACAAACAATAAATAAGATACACAACAAACATCTAGATAATCTTCCTTGACCTATTAACATACATGAAGTGCAGCAAATCTCTCTCCCAGGAACTGCTTATTTTCAGAAAAGTGATGGACTAATTCACTTTGATTTATTGTTGAAATATGGACTTCACCTTTTTACCACTAGAATCTACAAAGTTTTGTTGTTAGGTAACTTGAGGCTATACCTTAAGTCTCCTGCATAAGGAGAGTTAGCAGGTTTGACCTTGACTATTATTTGTATATCATATGATGTGTATTAAAGACGCGATGTAGCAACGATGCAGATACGTGAGACTTACGAACAATAGTAGAAAAATAAAATAAAATTTTTGGTGATGTACACCGTCTAGTGCACACAGTAAGAGAAGATATACACGTCTTGTTTAACCATAGAGACGGGGAAGCGTCAAGAACATTTAAAATTGAACATAAAATAGTGTATTACTGTTATTGTACATTTGTTGAAAGAGGGGAAAAATAAATTGAAAGAAAAGAACAAATACCATACTAAAAATTACAACAACACGATCTTTTGCAAGGTAAAATGTATATTTTTACTGGATTATAGATGAATGGCACAAAGGCCATTTGAGTTTTTGGTGGATTTTGGCGCCAAAGTATCATTGATCAACTTGTTTATTTATGACGCAATCGGGTTCACGCAGTGTCAGTACAGCGCAAGGAAACTATACTCTTTTCATCACAAACGCATTAAAGTTAAGGGAACGGTACCCTTGTCAGTAAAATACGGAGGGAGAGAGTACAAACTCGAAGTGTTAGTAGTTGATCGCTACGATACTACCAATATTATCGGAGCAGATAGCTTACAACAGTTAGGGTTAGCAGTGTGTGACTCGGTGTTATCGGTGACCACATCAGAGAAAGGCAAGGAAATTCATCTGTTACTGGAGGTGTGCCCAGCAGTGTTTGCGGAAGGTTTTGGTTGCTGCACGAAATTCAAAGCACGCATCGAACTAGCAACCGCCGCCCAGAGCAAGTTCTTCAGATCACGTCCTGTCCCGTTAGCTTTGAGAGACGCGGTTAAGCAGGAGTTACAGCGCCTAATCCAACAACAGGTACTATCCCCGGTCACAATACCACGCTGGGCCACACCACTGGTCATAATTAAGAAAAAAGGCGTACTCCGCGTCTGCGCGGATTACAAGTGTACCTTAAAAACACAACTAGCGGTCGACCAATACCCAATCCCGCGTCCGGATGAGCTATTCCACAAAATGTCTGGAGGACGAGAGTTTTCTAAACCTCTGGATGACGAATCCAAGCAACTCATAGTAATCTATACCACATTGGGACTGCTTGCCTACAACAGGCTACTTTTCTGTATCGCTTCAACAATTTTCCAGAGATATTTAGGGCAAGTAACAGCCTCCTAAACAGTTTACATGAAATGTCATAGGGGAATCGTAGCAACCAAGTAACTGGCCAGGTGACACTGTTATTGACCGGGCATGGACAAAGACATTGAGCGGATTTAAAAAATTTGCGAACCATGTAAACGTCATCAGAAAGCTCCGGCAACAGCGTTACAGTCCTGGCCGCGTACGCCAAATCCTTGGCAACGTATCCATACAGATTTCGTCGGGTCCTTCATGGAAAGCTTGTATTTAATAGTTATCGACTCTTTTTCTAGTTTTCCGTTTGTGGTGGAAATGCCCGCCACCATAGCAGCGGCCACCATCGCCGAACTCTAGAGAATTTTCGTAGCGGAAGGAGTTCCCGAAACCCTCGTCACACACAACGGGCTACAGTACACGTCATCAGCGTTCCAGATTTTTTGCAGACAATACGGGATTCAGCATGTTTCTTCACCACCATTTCATCCACAGGCAAACGGGCTTGCCGAGAGGTTTGTGCAAACCTTCAAAAAGGCTTTAAAGAAAGCCACAGGCGCGGGTAAACCCAAGAATGAAATCCTTCTGCAAATCATGGCAACCTATAGACCAGACGGCAATAGCCCGGCGGAATTGCTCCACGGTCGCAAGCATCGTACAATCCTTTCCCTTTTGCAGCCAGCTGTCACGCAAGCACGCATCACGGGTTTGCTAAAATTTTATAATGGGCAACCAGTGTACATCCGTTCCTTCAAGGATAACCCAAGGTGGTTCGTGGGAAACCGGGGTGGTCGTGTGTTTCTTACGCAGATGGCTGGTCGACTTGTTGCCCGACACGTGGACAAGATACACAATCGCGTGGTGGACACGCCAGTGGAATACCCTCCACGCACTGAGGAGACATACTCTACTGTTTTACAGCAACAGTTTCACAATGGCATTTTTCAGGATGCTCTCAGCATCGGCCAACATCAGAGGCCCCCGCAGATGTCCTAGACGGAAATATGGATAAGTAAACAACAGAACCAATGGCTACAACAACTCAACAGACATCAGGGCCAGCAACGTCAAAGCACAATACGTCGGCCACGGAGAAACCAACCGAACCGGCAATCCCCTTTGATCCAGCGCAGCAACTACGATACTGCGCCCCCGCCCTCGAGGTGGAGACCGACTCGGCGATGCCAGAGGCAATGGAGGAGACAACCGGAGTAGCGACTTTCACTAGTCCAGAACAGCAACCCATGGAGATTGCACCCCAGAATAAAGATGACCGACCAAGGTCCCGGCGCAGCAAGCTTCTAGAACGTTTTCCCCCCTATTCCTCAAAATAGACGGGGAGGGTGCAGCATACGCTTCAGTTTGAAGACCACGAGAGCTATTAGTTTCTAGATTACCCACAGACAACTCTAACTGCCACTACGGCGCGGTAAGTAATGTCGGCGCCGTGCCACGACAGCGTGCACCAATAGGAAGGGGTGGCGGCTACGAGCGGTGGAAAGCGGTCGCTTATGAGCAGCGACGCGTGCAGCGGGCAGGCAGAGCACAACCGAAACGCTTCAGTGAAGGACCGACCTTCGGAACCAAATGACGCTGCAACTTACGTCACGACGTCACTCGGCGCTACTACCACAATTGTCTACTGGACGTATGGAACTTCGACCATCGGCTATTATATTCCGGAATTTGTACGCGCATGGCTATTGGAAATTATTTTGTTTCTCACGAGTGGTAATTATTAACGACATAACACAGCATGAATACATTCGTGTCTATTTTTTTCATTTTTCTTGATACGACAAAAGATGATCAATTAAGCATTGTAATTAGAATTGTAAAAAGCGGCGAAAAATTAAATTCCGGAAAGTCTTAAAGTAAAAGACGTTTTTAAAGAATTTTATCATACAAAAGGCGAATCAGCTGAAGGAATAACTAATGAGAATGTTGAATATATAAAATTCTTTTAATTTGAGTTTTAATGTTAAAAAATTTAAGTGAAATCAACTTTGCGTAGAAAGTTTCACAAAAAGAAAGACATCGATAACAATGAATCTGTAACAGACTTAAGTCGAGTAGAAAATAGTGTTAAATTGTGAAAGGGACTCTTTCGAAGAAATTAAGTGAAGCAATGGACGTGACAAAAAATGAAACATTGACGAAAATTGTAAATCTAAGGTAAACAAAAGATTGTGATGAAATAACTAGAAATCATAGATTTGATAGCGCTGAAGAAGTATTCAATTTTAATGTACTTTTGTACGTTATCAACCTGGTTGCAAGGCAAACTGAACAACGATTCAAGGGTATGAAAATAGTTCAGAATTATTTTGAATTTTTGGATCTTAAAATCAATATAATAACAAGCTTTAGCAAAGAAATTCTTTTGCTGAAATGTGCTCGTTTTTCTAACAAGTGTTATGAAATCATAGAGCCGTGTATACCAGTTCAATATCGACACCTTTTAACTCTCGTTAGGAAAGATGTACAAGGTAAAATGTTCACCTGGGATTTCTTCGAATTTATTATTGATAAATATGGAGTACTTAAAAATAACTTCATCCAGTTCTATGTGGCATTCTATTGTTTTTCACTTATCTGTGACAGTGGCAAGTCTAGAGAAATCATTTAATAAATTGAAAATGGTAAGATCTCAAAAGTGTCAAAGCAGAACTTTACTCCCGATTGAATCAAAAGCGGTTTCTGAAAAGGATTTCACCCGTGTACTAAATAAATTTGCAAATGCGAAAGCTAGAAAAAGAGCTTTAAACCAGGGCAATAATTATATTTCTATACTAATGCAATGTATGTATGCTTGTAATATTGAATTTAAAGTAAAAGTTTAAAATATCTACATTTCATGGGGCACATTCAATTTTCTTTTTTCGTCTAGGATGGGGACCCCGCTTCTCCTCATGAAGTAGGGCCCAGAGTTAACCAGTTACACTACTAAATCAAATCGATCACATATTAGTAAGTAAAAGATAAAATTAAGATGTTATGTGATGTATGATATTTAGTCCTCTCAAAGAATTGTGAATCCGACCACAAATAAATCAAAACTATTGTAGAACAAAAGCTTGTAAATTTACAATCTAAAAGCGATTGGTATAAAATGAGGAGCCCAGACAATTTGCGATAGGATAAGATGAAGGAGTATCAAGGAAACGTAGAGGCAAAGAAGTCGAGTGGAACTGTTGGAGAAGAAAGAAGCTGAATGAAATATCTTAAAGAACAGAATATTAGAAGCAGCTAGTGAGACATTTTAGCCGTTAACACGAGTAAAGAAAAGGGATTGGTGAGGTAAAAAGTGAGAGGTGACCAAAATTAAAATAGATGCAATTAAGCATCTATTGAACTAGAAGCACAATAGCAAGTGTAGAACATCTAGTTGAAGTGAAGAAAAAAGCCAAAATGTTGCTTAAGAAAAAGAAACGAAATTGGTTCATAAATTCTAGTAATAGCTGAGAGGAATAATGAAACAAGAAAATTTGATACAGGCACCATACGATTTACAAATGATTCACCTAAAGACATGAAAGGTGTAAATGATACACAAGTTAATATTATTGCTGAGAACAAAGAAATAACGGCAAAATGGGCAACCTTTTTCCAAGTAGTATTAAATGAGACATATGTATAAGATAGAGAACAGATAGATCAAAATCGCCACATAACCAACGAGATGAAATCAGTACCACCTCTCGCTGAAGTACAAAAACAAATAACAAGAACTAAAGGATAATAAGTCTCCAAATAATATAATTCCAGAACTCATTAAGCGATCAGTTATTAGTGTGAAGAAAAGAATATATTAATTAATATGTAAAAAGAGGAAATGCCAACTGAATGGTCTGAAGATATAATTTGCCCTATCTATAAAAAAGAAGATCCTAAATGCTGAGGGAATTATAGCGGATAACTCTCCTAAATGTATATAAATACTTTCCTTGCTTTTACACGACAGGCTTAGCGCATTAACAAAAGGAAAACTAAGTGACTGTCAAACGATATTTAGGCCCAATCGTTCAGCAGTAGATAATATTCAAATAATTAAGTAGATTTATGAAAAATGCTATGAATACAATATTCGTAGAATTTAAACAGGTTTTTGATGTCTTGGAAAGATCCTCATTAGTTCCAGGAAAACGTACGCCTCGTAACACTCACCCTCAGAAACACCACGGCCAGAGTTCGACGAATTAACTGCGAATTTTCTGAGACATTCCCAACAAAAACTGGATTAAGACAAGGCGATACACTGTCTTCCTTGTTATTCAGTCTCGTAATAGATAGCGCTCACAGGAAGCTTTATCTCCGAGGTAATCTTTCCACTCGGCTAAAACAAATATGTGCGTAAGCTGATGATGTCCTTATTGTAGCCAGAAGATCATGGATTTTAGCTGAAACTTTCACAAAATTAAACATGGAATCCCAAAAAGTTGACTTAGCTATTAATAGCCAAAAACTAAATACATGATATACGAGAAAACATACTAAAGAACTACGTATTCATTTTGCAGATATGGACATACAAAAATTGCAAAAGTTCTAATTTCTAGTTGTAATGGTAATTACCAATAACTCACTTGAAGAATAAATTAGAGTGAATATTTATGGCAAATAAAATGTATTTTACTTATAATAATATTTTCAGAAGCAAAATTCTGCCAAGAAAATACAAATTAATATTATATAACTCAGTCATTAATATTAACATATACCAGTGAAAATTGAGTCTAAAGAAAAACATAGAGAACAAGCTATTAGTATTTGGAAGAAAGATACTCCGACGAACATACGGTGCTACATTTTTTTTTTTGTGGGGCTTTAGGGCTCGTCAACATCGAGGTCATTAGAGCCCTTAAAACTGGTACAGGTAGGGAAAATGCTGTTACGCACAAGGGAGAGCCAACATGACTCTCCCCGCGTGTGGGACTCGCCGAATGACTCAGCCATACCCACTAAAAACCCTCCTGAATTACAACTCAAATCCTAACATATCTCACGACTTTATTAAAAACATTAAAAAAAAGAAGAAGAGGAAAGAGGAAAATGAAAGATACCTTAGCCCTAATGGTATCGGGATCGAAAAGAACAAGAGGTGACCAAGGGAGATCAGGAAAGAGAAAGGAAGGAGCATAGCACAAGTAAGTGGAAGTAATGCCAGACTCAGCTCGGGGCCCCGTGTTCGCCAAACACGTACTTACTC
>NNCF01133422.1:388-15414 GCA_002313205.1 Laupala kohalensis | reverse complement strand
TATGGAAAGGAAGAAATGGGAGGAGAGTTTTTAGCAGGCCAAGGCTCACACTGAGCTTCACAAGAAGAAGAGTAAAAAAATACGATACGAAATCATATATTTGGTTTTTATATTTTGCGAAAGGTGGGGGGGGGGAGGATGATGACAATTTTGTTTATAATTTTTCGTTAATAACTTTTTCGAAAGAGTTCGATCGGTATAAATTAACAATGTTAATTTTCAGATGTTTTTTCATGTTTCTCTCTATCGTGATAGTGGCCTACAATTATCACGGTACTATCACGATTACCCCCATCTCTCAAAATTTCAATTGTTTAATATTTTTGTATGAGGAGCGGTACAGAATTTTCTCTTTGCGGTACAGAATGGTAAAATAGTGAAAATTAATAAAAAGTTTAATTTTTCAAAAACCCAAAAGTAGGCGACATTGGTGTAAAATTTGTCTGCTACTGAGAAGTGACCACTTCTGTGAAGTTTAGGACAAAGTATAATAATATCTTAAAGAAGAAAAAGGAATAAGTAGCAATATGTTAATGACAAACAATAAACAATATATCTTTTAAATAGGTCTATAAAATACACTGTTTTTGAATGCTCCTTTTCAACGATATGACACTGAAACCAAAATACCATATATAAGGTAATAAGAGATTAGCCTTCTCGTTTTAGGTCGCCTAACAGATTCATCGTTTAGTTGCGGTTATCAGACAGGAAATGGAGGGATGATGAGTTGTAAGGGAAACAAGTAGCCGAAGACGAAGGAAAACACCCTCAAGACTGCGTGTTGACAAGGGGTGCAGTATTCGGACTTAGGCAATGACCGCTGTCACCCTTGAGGAGGGGAGGACATAACAGAGAGATGGCAGGTTTCGTGACCCCTACCCGTCAGGATTAACCTCTGTCCAAAAAAAAAAACATAATACGCGGGGTCAAGACAGGATGTGATGAGGGAGGAAAGGAAAAGATCAATTGTGGAAAGGAAAGAATACAAGATAAGAAAATAGTACTCTTGTATTGTTAAGAAAACAAAGGTTGTATAGAAAAAATAACATATTTCTGGTAAAATCTCTAACGAGTAATGAACTTGACCAGCAGTGTAACAGTTCACTATCTTTATGTACGAAAGGCTTACTACTATTTTCGCCTCCTATAAACACTCTCATTTGATTTAGTATATTATTACTGTCTTCTCCCAGTTAAAGAATGCTAAATTGAGACAGAAGCAGATACATTTGGTTTCTTTCTTATAATATTCATAGCAAGTTATAAAATAATTTCTGTATAGCTTCATATATAGTTTTACATTGTGGTGTTGGTTCGAGTACTTAACTTGCAAGATTCAACTGCCCCCTCTTCAACGCCAACAAAATAGGCTTGAGGACTATCGACGGAAGGTAAACATGAAGTATATATAGTACACGTAAGTCGGGTGAAGATGTGAGAGCTATGATCAATGTAGATTCGTGTTTCCCAAATATTTTGGATCTGCGGCGCCTTTCTACAGATCCTATCGGGATGTGCTCCTGATGTAAACAACTCATTGTGCTGTATAATTTTAATTTTAGTTATGCGTAGATCAATTTCACTCCACAGTTAAATAAATACGACGTTGTAGAGGTAAAGAAATAAAGATATTAAAATTATAGTTTTTTTGAGGGGTTTACTGATAGAAAATATATTTTATATTTCAATATATTGTGGCATTTGCCAAGTCACCGCACCCCTGGAAACGTTTAGAAATCACTGTAGTAGAAAATGTTTTGAAAACTAGCTGCCCATCCAAAAAAAGTTCGCATTCAGCGTGTCTCAGTGGGTAGAGCACTGAAACGCCGGCTGGATGGCCGGGGTTCGATCCACGATGGGGTGCATACTGACTCCCAGACCTGCTCAGTCTCTGTAAAATGAGTACCGGGTCCTGGGGTCAAACCGGTCACACCTCTTTCTAGTGCCGAGGTGAAGTAATTGCGGAGCTCTACCCTCCGTGGACTCCTTGGGCACGCTCGGAGCAGTTGTGGGAAAGTTTGACAGTTAAAGAACGAATAATATTTTGAGAGTTTAAATGTATCAAATTGGTATGCACAAATGACTGATCTTCGCAAACATTTTATCATAAAAGTAAATGTTACAACAGAAGGGAGCAGTATTCAAATTTATGGTTGCTTTCAGCATTCCCAAGGAGATTACTCTCTTTTGTCGCTTGCCATACCATTAGCATTACTGTTGCGATTCGCCAAAAATATTCCTCAACACTCAGTGTATGTTACTGACGATGGTTGCTATGCAGCCGAAAAAGCTTTCTAATACCAATAATAAAAAATAAAAAAAATGAGCAACATAGAAACGACTTTTAATTTATCATGCTTTGATAATGTTGCTAAAGCACCACAATTACCAAGAAGAAGAAATAAATTGACATTACACTCAGTAGCACTTCTAAAGCAGCAGTTAACACGGTTTTGTACCGATCATAATGCGGTTTATTTTGAAGTTCACGTTAGAAATACTCATTCATGACACTGTGAACCCATGTACAGCTGTGAAATGTCGCTATAGGTTGTACACTTCCCTTTTGTAACTAATAATAGTTGATTTTAAATGTTATACTTTGTGGATCCTATGCGCATTCACTTTTCTTAATATTTTTAACATATCCGTAATATATTGTAAATGATCCATAAATTGTAGTTTCTCGTCTAGCGTGTATATATATATATATATANTATATATATATATATATATATATATATATATATATATATATATATATATATATATATATATATATATGTGTGTGTGTGTGTTATATTTTTGCACAACTTTTCCTTCCGTCAATATGTTACATCAAGTTTCTTGTAAGTCTTGTAAGGATGAGACCACCAAAACTAGCTTTATTGTAAGTGCCACATTCTGTAAATATATTATTCTGTACCTTCTTTGCAAATCTCGAAGACCAACCTTCCGCTACCTACGTCAAATCATATGCATAAGCAAAACAGCAGGCCTATACAATCAATTAAAACAAACACCTCAAATATCAGACGGATTAAGTTACCAAAGTGCAATTTCTCTACTATAAGTCATTACATGGTGTTAATCATGTGACGTATCAAAGTGATTCAGCTTCTTTAGTTGCAGAAATATTATGTTTTTTTAAGAACTGTATTTGTTTTCAGCGCAAAAAAAACTTGAAATTTAGCAGGTAGGTTCTTTATAAGATGTATAGATCCGCTAAGAACGGAATTTGCGAAATCATCCCTAAGGGAGTGAAGTGGATGTTAAAAGGTCGTATTCCTATGTCCCACCATGACTGGAATGATCGGAATAATTTCAACCAAACTTGATACACAGATGACTGTATATTTGACAACAAGTACTGATAAAATAAGACCCTAGGGAACGGTTGATATGTAAAATTAAAGGAAAAATTCTACATTAGATTTGGAAACATAGTTACAGTGCTGTTACAGTTGAGATGGTTAAGAACTCCCCCATTGCTTCATAGGTTCAAATAGGAAATTAGTCCCTATGAAGGAATGGACCCTTTGGTTAGAGGTGAAAAGGGGATGTTCACATCGTTTCTTTATAACAAGCTTATTAATATGTCCCTTGTTATCCCTATGGCGTTCCATATTGCCACTTATTTTAAGCATAGTTCCGAGAGCCAATTCTTCTGATTATTCGAACTGACAGAAAAATAATCCACTTGCTTTCTGTGATAGAAGGAAGCTATCACCCACTCATTAGGGATGGCCACAGTTGCCTGTCCAGGCATGTTGCACGCACGTGCATGCTAAGTGCAATTTCAGTCAGCCGCTTCACTGAGGAGGGGATGGCCGCGCACGCAGGGGTGGGTTACTGCCAGCTCCGCTTCTCTCTTTCTTACCGCTCACTTTCTCATCGTGGTAGCCGCTGCGTCGATTGTTTCCTAGATATGTGCAGGTCCCACCCGCGAGAAATTCATGGAACATGCGAGATGCTGATCTGGCGAACCCAAAAAATCAACACTTATCAACCTATCACATTAAAAAAATTAAAAATTAATATTTCTTCTGAAGTTTCTTGTTAACTAGATTTACTCAAAACAGAATATCATACCATGATACCAAGCAGCATAAGAATTTGAAATCTTTATGATTTTTTTGCAATACCAGTAGCTGTAATTTTTCCAAAAGCACCGACTTCAGAGTCAGTTGTAGTTCCGTAAACTGCATCATAATTTCCTCGATGTAGTAATCGCAGTCAGGGGTGGATCAACACCGTAATCAAGGGGGGGGGGTTCACCGGGGAGCGATCTGGGGAGCATTTCTGTTTGAAAATTATTGTTTTTATATCACTAATTTTATAAACATAATCTCTAAATAAAATACATCAACTCATCAAATAGATAACAGACAATTAACAATATTAAATAGTGACCAAATTTATTAATTGTTTAAAATGGCAAATACATAAAAAAGTATAAGTCCAAGTAGAAAGTTTAAAGTACCAAATCAAAATTTGATAAAGATAATTCATGAAAAGTATATTATTAATGCAGACATAATGAACAAACAACAAGAATATACGAACGTTATAAAATAAAACCCCAATCAAGAGATTCTTTTAGAATATATTCCTTAAAAAAATTGTCTTGAAAACGTCTACGTACTCTGAGTACCAATAAATAAAGGATCTACCAGTGAGATAAACAGCTTACAACGTTCACAGAGCCTACACAACGTATGGATCATCATCCTATAAACGAATAGAAATATGCATGCCACCTACAGATGAATGCAGCATGCCGAAAAGATAAATTTCGAACGTCTCAACACCTTCCCATCCTCTGTACAGCAGGTAAAAGTCTCGTGAAGAAAGACGTCGCCTACTGCCTCCTCACAACGCTTTAATAACGTTGGAGGCTAGCTGTGAGTTGTGTTGTTGGCAATGCGGTTGTGTTGTTGGCAATGCGGTTGTGTTGTATCGCTTATGCAAGTATTGCAGACTTTAGATTGCAAGGAACAATCCTAGTTGCGAGTCGCTTCAACCAGTGCATGTAATATGTAGAAATTATAATACAAATTTGTATTACGTTTGCCTATAACATGTAAATTTTGTGTACGAAATATCTGATAACACTTTTACAAAGTATGTCTTTATCTGTTGAGAGTTCAGATCCAATGGGCGGGGGTTATAGCTCCCTTAACCCCCCCCCCATTTGCCACTGATCGCAGTTTTTGGATAGCATCTATTCTACTTTTCCACTAAGAGGCATAAGAATTAAATTTGCAACATTTTTCTTCAAAATGTGTGTGAATTGAACATGAAAAAAAAAGATAAATCTTTTAAATAATACTAATAAATTGAACTGCTACTGGACATGAGAGAGCAGTATTGTTGACCACTAAATTTAGGGGGTGGCTTCACAAGGGATATAAAATGCACGTCAGTTGTGGTCAAGAATCCTTTTTTTGAACATCTATATAATGCACGTCAGTTGTGGTCAAGAATCCTTTTTTTGAACATCTATATTGAATATTTTTCCTTAAGTAGTGAACATGCGTTTCATGAGCAGTTGCACTTCTCAAATGCTCAGCAAATACAACATCAAATTTAGAAATGTGTTCTACTAGCTTTTAGAAGTTCCCATTATTTTCTTCAAACACCATATCATTTTTACTACGGAAAGCCAGTCTTTTAGTGCTCAAAGACTTTTATTAGAAGTATTATTACACTCAAGTACTATCATTAGAAGACTAATAATTGTACTTGAGTGGTAATATTATTGGAAGAAGAATAAAATAATCATAAATTAAAATAACTCATTATTTTACGTAGTGAAAATAACGAATAAAAATATTCATTTATTTGACGAACATTGAATAACGAATAACAAGTCATTCTTTTATTTAACGTAACTAAATAACGAATTCAAAGTTATACTTTTACTTGACGAACTGCTGCAACAGTAATGCTGTATTATACCCAGGTTTTATTATCATAAAGGCAATCAGCGACATTAAGCCAATAAATGAAATAAATACACATGCGTTCATTACTTTGCAAGATATTAAGATGATTTGGAGAACAACATGTATTTTTCAAAATATGTGATGTAAATTATCTTTTTTCACATCATCACTGCACATACATCCATTTGTAAAATGGCATTCGTTTAATTATTTTCAGTAATATTAAGAACTAGCTGACCCGACAGACGTTGTCCTGTCCAAAATTCAATAAATTTGTTTGTGAATTGGTGAAAAGCTATTTTAAATGTGTAAACAAAGTAAAAATGAGGGGGAAAAATGTATTTCTAAGTGATCATCGTATCTATTAACGATTGTGGCCATGGATATTCAATTTGAGGAGGAGTACATTCAAAAGTATGCCAATGGGAAATTTTACACGCGAGATGAATTCTACCGGCAGTACACCTCTGAAATGCTGCAAAATTTGTGATGTGCCTGGAATGTTTTCGACGTGGAACCATGCGGTTTTGTTCCAAAATTTAAGTCACAATTGAATTAAGTCAGAATTTCATGTCAACCAAATGATTTATTTTCTTCCATTTCATTTGAAATCACAATGCATGTCAAGGTGTGTTATTTACATTTCCATTGCAAGATTCAAGTAAACAGTCAAAACAAAGAAATATTTTGTTTCGATTGGTTTGTTGTGACATCACCATTTCGTTCATTGCAATGATTTATGATAAACGACATTTTTTGTTTTGTTGTCTGGCGTGTAAACAAACGAAGATGAAGGTTTTCCGATACGGGAACGAGAGACATGTAATTGGTCATGCGAGAAGCATGCATTTTCAAGGTTAATTCTGCAAACACTTAAAACGTAGGTAAATCTGTAAATTTGTTTGAGGTAAAAAGATGAAACTTAATTCGTTTCAAGAAATGATTGCGATGAACTTACAACAGAATCACAATTCAACTGAAAAAAACTGAAGAAAAAACCACAACAAAAGAATCAACCAAATATGTCGTTCCTATCGTCAGTTATGATCGAGAGTGCATACAAAAATTATGATTTTTGCAGTTTATCCGAATTTTCCAACTTTCCTTTGTAATTGTCCTGATTTTTTTCCTCAAAACTTTTCCAGGACCATAACGAACAAAACATTAAAAGAAATACGCATATCTATCGTTCGAATCGTAAGTTATGGTCTTGAATTCATACAAAAATCCCATAGAAAAAAGCACTTTCAGTTTTTCCCGAATATTCTAATTTTACGGACAACTTTTCCAATTTTTCTTTCCCGAAAAACCTTATTCTGACTATTATGAACATTTTTTAATAAATAGCCAAATCGGTCCAGACGTTCTCAAGTGATGCGCTTACCAACGAATAACATTTAATTTTTATTTATATAGTGTACTGAATTTAGACATTCATCTAGGCATAACCATATTGATCATGTACTGACATTTCACGATAAAAAATGACCTTGAGCAATAACAGGTCGTTCGTTTCGACGATTCGAGATAAGGCAAATTCTGATCAGGCGTACCGCGCCACCTACAGCATGAACAATGGTTTAAAAAAATAACGGACTTAAGTTAACGGAAGAACGGCAGTAACGGAAGTTAATAACACCGTTAATGGTATTAGAAATAAAAGAATGTTAACTTCATTAAGTAACGATTGACGGATTAACGCATTTCTCTCCAGCTACGGCCTTACGCGGAGATTGAGTTCCGAACTGTACTATTAGTAGGTATACTGGTGTACCACAGTTAAGTCAACTGGTATACATATTTTATGAGAACTATCTGTTTCTGGGCAATTAAGTCTTTTTAATTTAAGAACACGAATGTGAAACTTTTTCTCAAATTACAGGACAATTCTCCGTCCTGAAAATTGTTATCGCCATGCCTGGACACAACCTCGTTAAACGGGCAGTCGCGGATACAAGGGGAGGTCATGAAGGTCAACCCCCCCCGAAAAAAAAAGAAAAGAAAAAAGAATCCCAAGGACAACGTGGTTCTTAGTCGCGGAAAAGCGATTGAGATTTTCAAAAGAATTGACGCATTTGTACGATTTTTAATCAGTAATTAGTACTACAGTATATTTGTAGAAACCATTGAGCAACATCCAACCTGCCCTACCCAGTTAGACAATGTAGCAGCGATGGGGGTGCCTTAATGGTTGTGAGAGTGGATGTATGTGTGAATCACATGATATGCTCGTTGGAAGAGAGACGTCTTCGAAGGTCCAATGTTATGAAGGGCGGTTGTGTATTAGTGGATCGCTGTTTGCCGACACTTTGTAATGCTGCAGCATATGTTATTCTACGAAGGTTCAGAGAAGTAGTCTGCTGCCATGATAACTAGAGAGTTATAAAAATCTTCCACATAAATTAAATTAATTTGAGAGCACTCCCCCTCATATTTGAAACATATTATTTACTAACAATAATAAAATAAACTTTGTCAAAAAAGCAGTTACAAACTGAGTACGACCACGTGGAGGACAATAAACTAAATTACTCTCCAGAAGCAAGCAAGGGACCATCCCATCAATTCCGATCAAAGGCCATAAGGCAGAGGCGGATTTAACATTTCAATATAGTCCTAACGATAAAAAAAATAGTTGGACACGTGTAAAAGTATTAACAAATACCAACAAATAATGTATTTAATAAAACATAGAAAAGTCATTTCACAAGTACGTATTATTATCAAGCTATAAATCATTCGGAAAGTATTGTTGATAATTCGACACTATTAAAAACACTAAATTCGTTAATCATCAATATGGCTAAATGTCAATTGATGCGGACTCTAGTCCTAGCGAGTCTTTATGAAAAATTCACTTGTACCCCAAGGGAAACCGGAGAAAAACTCGGGCCAGGATGGGGCTACAGAATTAATGTACACAACCGTGCCAGAGTTGAGTACATATATAACTAAATTAATATGAGTCATACGGCAACACAACCATGCAAGAAAATGTTTTTGAAATTGTTTTAAGTTATTTAAAAAGTACTACAGCAATGGCGTGATAAAGTACAAGACGAATTTAACTTTTATTAAAATCAATAAATTCTTTTACAGTGTAGAAGCACTGGTGCAGGAGGTAGTTTTTAACCGCGGATTTGAAGATATTCAATTTCATAATGTCTTTTATATTCCCGGGCAGGGAATTATATTGAACGATTCCCGAATGATAAGGTCTTTTTTGGCAAAGAGTAGTTGACACTCTAGGCCGATGAATATTATTCCTATTGCGAGTATTGTGTTCGTGAACGAGACTGTTTCTTATAAAGCAAGGGTGGTGCTTCAGTAATTCAGTCTTAACAAACACGACCGTTTCATAAATATAAATGCAGGGAAGTGTTAAAATATTTAATTCCCTGAATAAAGGTTAACTAGAGATTCGGGGGTGAGATTTACAAATTATACGAGAAATCCTCTTTTGAATCCTGAAAGTTTGGACACATTGTCCGGATTGCCCCAGAAGATGATTCATTTTTATGTGATGAACAGAGTGATGAACACACAAATTGAATCTAATATATTTACTTCAAGTTATGATACAGCATTAAGCATGATAAAGAAACATAGAAAGACATAAATGTAACTATCGGTACTTGTTTCCCCCACAACGGCATACGTCATACCAGGAAGTTAGCTGGTACCATAAATTACAGAAAAGCCTCAGTTCACTCTGTAGAGGCTAGAGGCCAACAGAAAATAGATGATGACAGAATGACTCAAAAATGTACAGGAACCAATCATACCATGTAATTTGGACAAGTTAAATAATTTTACCGCAATTATCACATGCATCATATGAACGTGCAGGTTTGTACTTGTAACAATTTAAAATTTAATAATGAAAGATTTTAAAATGAAATAACATGTTATGATGAAGTGTTGATCCGCGTTTTATCTAACTGAATATTTAAACATATGTCTTTTTAGCAATATAATGTATACAATGGAACTCAAACTAAGGACTTGTGACTAATCATCAAAAGAAGCCTATAACATCTGAAGATGGGGAAAACATCTCCCCGAAACGTTATGTAGATTAATGAACTATCAAGTGTTTTGTGCGTCCGGTGTAAAGTGTTGTCTAAAATAAGAGCACTGTGAACCAAGATTAATAATAATAGACAACATCACTTCTACCTAATTTATAAAAAGAGTATAGGACCGAGAATTGAACATTGGGAAACTCCGCGAGTTAGGGGCTTTGTTTCTGAAGGACAATGCTGAAGTACTTTATTTTTAGTACATTATATTTTGATCTGTTGATATTTATCTTTTAAATAGGAAGTCAGCCACTGATGCGCAAGTCCACGAATGCCAAGAGATTGTAATATTGAAAGGATAATTTCGTGATCAATGACATCGAATGCTTTAGATAAATCAAGAAAAACACCCTGAGGATTTTCTCCATAGTCAGGAGAAGTGGTAACATCATTTAAGAAAGAAAATATGGCTCTAGTGGCGGAAAAGTATTTCCGAAATCCGTGTTGTCAGAGAAAATGTTATTTTTTTGATAGAAAATCTAGAAGACGCTTATAGAACAATTTTTCTATGATTATTGAGAAAGTGGGTAGTAAATAAATTGGTCGATAATTACCAACATTGTGTTTGTTTCCTTTCTTGTTTAAAGGTTTCACATTAGTTTGTTTCCTTTCTTGTTTAAAGATTTCACTTCCTTAAATATGTTAGGAAACACTCCTTCCGATAAAGAACTAATAAAAATATTTATAAGTGGATTTAATATAACGTGGGACGAAAATTTAACAATAAATTTAGGTATATCACCTATGCCTGTTGAAAATTTGTTTCCTAATGAACTGATGATTTTCATGATTTCAGTGGTGTTAGTTTCAGAAGCGAACATAGAATGGGGCACGTGGGTGGATATATTAGGAGGACATTGATTTTGAGATATTGAATTAGTTATTTTACCTATTTCTGAGAAATAAGAATTAAAGAAATTTGCGATTATAATAAATAATATAAACGGCGTTTGTTTTTGGAAAAAATTATTATCCCTAGGGTGATTCATCTAATGTATTTCTTTGTATTAATTAATTTACAATTTATTGGATATCTACAGTTGTAATTTTTTAGGAATGTTGAAATAAATACATTGAATTTGTCGTCGGTGTTTTGGCAATTGTAAACATAATAGTAGTAATA
This sequence comes from Laupala kohalensis, assembly GCA_002313205.1. Taxonomy (NCBI): domain Eukaryota; kingdom Metazoa; phylum Arthropoda; class Insecta; order Orthoptera; family Trigonidiidae; genus Laupala; species Laupala kohalensis. Next base: position 4,258 of record NNCF01133422.1, on the reverse strand, counting down.
GTAGTACTTTGTTGTATGTCACCATTTCGTGGCAGAAGAATACACTAACGTAATAATGCACTAAGGGGGAGGAGAAGAAGCGCAAAGAATTTATATTAAAAATATTCATCCTTAATGAGTCCAAACTGTTAGTTTTGTTTCTTGTTTGAGCTTGATTGATTAACATGATGTTTTGAAAAAAAGGATATTTAATATTAACCCAATTTCAATATTCATAGATCACTTTTTAGGCTCTCAAAGGTTAGTGTTTAGAGATATTGTTATCAAAGAAATTGGAGTCTTTAAGTTTTATAATCTTTTCTAAAAAATTTATGTAGCACGCTTTGATAAAAAATTTTAAACAAGGTAAATTTTTCAAAATGTTTTTTTTTTGCGTTAGGTCAATTTTAAACATTTTTTGTCTATATATCTTTGACCCACACGGCAAAAGTCAATGTCTCTAGAATTAATGACGCATTCAAATTTTGGGTCCCATTAAAAGGAACAGTCCCAGTCGTATACAGCATTTGTACTTAACATTTTGAAAGCCACAACTGAAGCACCATCTTTAGCAGCACTTCTATTCTTGTCCTTGATTAAAATTTTTCTCTGTATTAAAAAGAATGAATTTTTTGCATCTTTAATTATAAATATCTGGGTGACCGAGCTTCGCTCGAATAGTTCACAAAATGATCATATGACAAAATATTTTTCGCAAAGGGATTGAAGCCATGGTTTACTTACTCAGTTACACTGCTGTGTAACCATGAATACACGAATGATAATTCCATATGTAACTATTTTGTTAATTTGGTTACTGCGCAGTTTACGTTTCCCACATAAGATGTTTTTTGTGTGTGTCCGGGTTTAAGGACTAATTCTGAAATTTTATGGAATCGACACTCCGCATTTACGTTGTAGAACACATACTGAAAGTAAATAGAAAGTAATAACCATTTGTCTAAAATCTCTCGTGGGATCCTGTAACTTCTAGAGAGCGCGTCCCCTGGTTGGCGAATTGGGGAGCCCAAGTCGATTAGCCTTGGGGTGACCTGAATATATCGAATAAAGACCCGTGGACCAACAGGACCATACGGGGCAGTTATCTTGACTGCGAAGGAGGCAGCTCTCCTATGGTCCCATAGTCGAGACTGGGTACTTCTTCCAATTCAGTGCTTCATTCAAAGGTGTGATAAAATTTACGTAAGTACAAACGGAATCATAAATTCAACTTATTGGTGCATTAAAATTAATTATTTTGCTGTATTTAGATTTTCAGGTGCGTATACTATTACATCATTATTAACTTACAAATATCGTACTCTATTATTGCACTGCTCAAGATTCGTCGTCGTACATAGAATTATTCCAATATTTTACCATTTGTTTTCGTGATCTCTTTGTAGTTATTCATTACAATTTAACATAATATTGCCTTAGTTATTGTGGAATTAATTTATCTGCAGTTGTCATCCTAAATTATTTCTGTGATTTTAGTTGTCGGTTTGTTTATTTACTTATTTGAACCCTGCCCCATTGTTTCACACAAGTTATCGTCATAATTCATAGAATTATTACATTATTTTACAATTTGTTGTTCTTGATTCTTTCGTATTTATTTATATTTTAACACAATATACGGTAGTTATTGTCGAATTAATTAATCTCCAGTGGTCGCCCTAAATAATTATTTCAATCATTTTTGTCGTCAGTTTGTTTGTATATTTAATATTTTTATTATCTCATTTGTAACTTCCGTAGTAACAAATATATTATTATACTAACATCCATCATTCAGTGTTAGTTGTCATTTTTCGTGTATTCTCATTTGCTTTTGTCGTTAAATAGCTAACTATCTCACAACAATGGACACTATCGCATTCCTCAACTCATTCAAAGCTGATCTTCAGAAGGCGTACAATGACATGGTACAGTATATTGACACATGAATCAGTGCGCTGGAAGAGATCAATAAGAAAACGATCGGCGGTTGGACTACAGTTAGAAATTCTCGACGTACCTCCAACTGCTATCACCCGGTTAGACCAACGACACATGCACCACCCCAACTCTTCACTCAGAATAGGTTTAGTGTGTTAGATGACATGTCCCTGTTTCCTCCCTTACCTACTCGTTTCATTCCCTCCCGTCCAGTACCCAGACCTGTTCACACACAACGCACTGGTAAGCACAGCCGCCCAAAACCACGTAAAGTAGTGCTATCCAGAGATGAAACCAACAATTCCACGCAGAAATCAAACGTGCTCATACTAGCTGATTCGCACGGTCGTCAGATGTCCTCCGTATTTGCTTCCTAACCAGTTCTCAGTCTCCGGTTTCTTTAAGCCAAAAGCTCGTTCGGCTGAAGTTATTCGAGAACTGGACACTTACACTAAAAAACTCACAGAGCGGGACACAGTAATCATCATAGGTGGGCAGAACGATATTAACTTGGGTGGTCATTTCAACGCTTCTGAACTTCTACAAAAACTAAAAATGGCCTCCTTGCACACGAACATAGTGCTCTCTAGCCTGCCTCCACGCTCCAACGTTCCACAAATAAACCACGAAATTAAGCTGGCTAACATCTCCATAAAACATCACCTGGCAGACACAAAAATCACATTTTCTGATTTGCAACCACACCTGACTGCCAAGGACTTTACCCAGCACGGTTTACACCTGAGACCGTCTGGGAAACAGCACTTCGGTTCTCTTCTAGCTTCACATCTGACCTCACATCATCCACCTGCCCCACTACCCACTCCTACACCTCCTCCTGCACCTACCTCATCTCCTCCTCCTACCTCATCTCCTCCTTCTGCTCCTACCACATCACCATCTCCTCTTCCTATCTCGACACCCATTTCTTCTCTTTTCCCCGTTCTTTCACCTACTACTTCCACATCTCGCACGTCAACATCTATTCCTCCTGTCGCCCCCATACACAGGGTTCAGGTGCAGTGTGCGGGCTTGATCCGGAACTAGAATTTGTACCAATTTCAAATTCCTCTCCACAATCTAACGTCGATTCCATTTCTCGTGAGTCACAAACTTTTTGTAAAAAAAAATAATCATATTTCATCATAATGTCCAATCCCTTTCAAACAAATTGACAGACATTGCAATTATGGTACATGAAAGTCGATTCGATTTGCTATGCCTCACAGAGCATTGGCTTTCAACTAACTACATAAACGATACTGCTATTTCTAATTATTATTTAGCAAGTTCTTACTGTCGGCAAAATTTTAAAAGCAAAAATCTCCACGGAGATACGTGTATCTACGTTCGTAATGATATTTTATCTTCTCCACAGACAGGCTACGAGAACTTCTGCGTAGATAGTGTGTTTGAATTTTCTGCCGTTAATCTGAACGACACCGGTATTGTTGTTTTGTGTATTTATAGACCTCCTCAATCAGATCTTGACATATTTTTTCGGAACTTCGAAAATGTTTTAGAACATATCGCACATAAATCTACTAAATCTATCGTTATATGTGGTGATTTCAATATCGATTTCTTGAGTACATCCGACTCTGCACATTCACCAGTTAATCGATTCAAGAATCTTATCGACTCCTTCAACCTTATTACTACGATAAACGACCCCACTCGCCTCTCCGGCTCATCTCAAACATTGCTAGATCAAATTATAGTCAACAATGGAATCTCGTATCTCTCTGAAGTGTTTATCGCCGGATACAGTGATCACCTTGCTCAAGTATTGACTATTAATAATAAAATAAAACCACTTACAATCCTTTACAAATTTACAACAGAGCTTAATGACATAAATAAATCCATATTTATAAATTATTTGCGTGAAGAAACATGGAAAGATGTTTACAAATGCCAAAACCTCGACGACAAATTCAATGTATTTAT
>NNCF01133417.1:1492-13902 GCA_002313205.1 Laupala kohalensis | reverse complement strand
TATCTTCTATGTAAATAAAAATTAAATATTATTTTTGATAAACGCATCACTTGAGAACGGCGTGACCGATTTGGCTAAATTAAAAATAAATGTTCATGATAGTCATACTATGACATACATCATGCATTTTTAAAGAAAGAAAAGTGGGAATTTTTTTTCGGAAAATTGGAAAATTTGAAAAAAACTGAAGTGCTTTTTTCTATGTGATTTTTGTATGAACTCAATATGATAACTCACGATTCGAACGATGGAAATGCGTAATTCATTGTTTTGTTTGCTTACTTAAACATCGATCTTGAAATCGAAATTAATACAAAACGCCATAAAAATCATTGTAATAATTTATTGATAATAATTTATTGTCAAAAAACAGTACAAACTGCGTATGACCACGTGGAGGACAATAAACTAATTTACTCTCCGGAAGCAAGCAAGGGACCATCCCATCAATTCCGATCAAGGGCCCTAAGGCAGAGGCGGATTCAAAAATTTCAGCAAAAGTTCCTAGATAAGATAAAAAGTTAGCTGCGAGTTATAATACATATATAATGTCAATATGTTTGTAATTTAACGCAAATATGTTTGTAAATTTACATGTACAAGTTATTATCGAACTATAGATTATTCTGAGTATAGTGTTTAAAAATCATAAGAGTTGAAAAAACACTAAATTCACGATTTATTGTTACAATAAACACGCCCCTAGACAAAGCCTAGAGAACCTGTATAAGAAATCCGCCTCTACCCGAAGGAAAAACGGAGAAAAACTCGGGCCAGGATGGGGCTACAGAATTAATTTACACAACCGTGCCAAAGTTGAGTACACATAAAACTAAATTAATATGAGCCATACGGCAACACAACCATGCAAGAAAATAGTTTTTGAAATTGTTATAAGTTATTTAAAAAGTGCTACAGCAATGGCGTGATAAAGTACAAGACGAATTTAACTTTTATTAAAATCAATAAATTCTTTTACAGTGTAGAAGCACTGGTGCAGGAGGTAGTTTTTAACCGCGGATTTGAAGATATTCAATTTCATAATGTCTTTTATATTCTTGGGCAAAGAATTATATAGAACGATTCCCGAATGATAAGGTCCTTTTTGGGCAAAGAGTGGTTGACACTCTAGGGCGATAAATATTATTCCTATTGCGAGTATTGTGTTCGTGAACGAGTCTGTTTCGTATAAAGCAAGGGTGGTGCTTCAGTAATTCGGTCTTAACAAACACATTGTGATTTCATATTTAATGGAAAAAAATAAATTATATAGTTGTCATGATATTCTGACTTAATTCAATAGTGACTTATATTTTGGAACAAAACAGCTTGGTTCCAAGTCGATCACATTCCAGGCAAATTACATATTACCAGCATTTCAGTGGTGTACTGGCAATAGAATTCATCTAGATGTAAAGTTTTTCATAGGCGTTCTTCTAAATGTACTCCCATTCTAATTGAATATCCATTGCCCTAATCGCTAATAGATACAATGATCATTGAGAAATTCGTTTTTTCTCCTCATTCTTACTTTGTCTACACATTTAAAATTACTTTTCACCAATGCACAAAACGATCATAAACAAATTTATTGAAATTTGGACAAAACAACACCTGTCGGGTTATCTAGTAAAACAATAATTTTGTATACGTTTGTGTGTGTTTTGTGGTAATAAATAAAATGCTTGGCCTATGAAGTAAATTTTAGTCACCGCGGTGACATATATACTGTGGAAAGAGCTCACCCACACATTGTGATTTTGTATTTTCCTCTTGACGTAGTTTATCATTCATTCTCTTGAAGCGCAACGATAACTGGTGGTAACACAAAAATTATACCAGAAAATCGTAAATATTACTGAAACAAATATAACTTCTCTTAATAGATTCCAATTGGTATAGGAAAGTGTAAGTAAAGATGAGAAAGAGTTTTACAATGTTGTCAGAATAAATGTCAGAATGTCTGGTACTATTAAGATACTTGTGAAGGATTGTTTATATTTATTGCGCAAGACCCAAAATTTGTTAAAACTTGCTTCAAGTTACTTAAAATACTCAATTTTAATATTTGCGTTTGTAATCTATGGAAGTTGGGATCAAAACCTGTTTTCAAGTACAAATCGACAAAAGAAAATTGTTTCATACATCCGACACGCTAAATTTTAGAAAATTAGAAATTTTCGATTTATCATTTTAATGAAACAGAAGTAATGTAATCTTTATGTCAAGTCTAACGCGGGACAAATTAAATTCTAATCAGCCGAGAAATTTTTTTCTTGGTTAGATCTCCTTACTTAAGATATAGACTTTTGTTATTCAAAACAAAAATGTTTTTTGATTCTCGCAAAAAATATTACAAAATAACTATGTCTTTGATTTACTGTATAAAATACTGAATTCGTATCTTTCTCTTTTCTTTTATTTTCCATCTTCCCTGTAGTAAAAGGTACAAAATTTATAGAATGAGCTACTTAACTTCATTCTTTTTCTACATCGTATTTCTCTCTTCTGTAAATGTGTCGTAACTACTCTATAAATGTTTTCATAACTATGGAAATCTCTTTGGAACTCGTGAAAATAAATTTTTTTCGTAAATAATGCTTTTTCACGATAGTGAAATAAAATTTACGTTTTAATTGCTTTACAAATATTCTCGTCTGATAAGTGTCTTTGTTCAAAAATATTCGTGTATTCTTGTTGCACCTTAAACTAATACAAATTAAAATACAATGAAATAAATACATTTAACCGTTTAAACCAGCAGCAATAACTGTGATAAGGATCCAGTGTTTTTATCAATTTCATGTGAAAATTAAACCAAAACATTAATTGAGGAAAAACTTGTTATGAATTGGAATCTAACAGCAAATTAAGATGAACGTGAAGTACAGGAAAATGAACTATATAAAGCAAAAACGTGAAGAGAGTATTTCGACTGCAGTATATGAGAAAGTAAATAAAAGATATACCCAAGAAACATCAATTGATATATCGTACAATAACAATCGCGTTTATGTCACGAGATGTTTATATCACTCCTACGTTCTTTCGCGAGATCAATATGAATTCAAACTGGACAATCTTAATTTTTAATTTCACTATTTTGCCAACTTTTCGATAGCGAATGCTATCTTCATTAGGACTTAGTATGTAAAAAATATAAACATCAATCCTACAGTCACGTCCAGCATTTCCAACAACCCAAGAACGAAGAAATGTTTGTTAATTGTTTCCAATATTGTTTGAGGTCTGGAATGGTTGATTTGTTGCTGTTATGGTGATACAAGTAGTGTATGTTATTGTTTCTATGTTACAGAACATGATGTTGCATTGAAACAGTGATATCGAAACTTTGGCGAAGTAATGAAATGAAAAAAGTTGGCCAAAACGCGAAATTTTCGTATTTGTGAGTAAAACGGTTGCTAACATCCCTTCCTTGCAATATGAATTAAGGCAGAATATTTTAATGATTTCAGTCATTTTTGGTCACAATTAGCTAGAAATTCGGAAAGAAGATAAGATCCGTTCGCCCACATGTCAAAAAATATGATATCAAACACGGCAAATATTTTTGGTACTGTATAATGATTAAAGCCGCTAGGCATTGCTTTTGAAAGAATGCTACCCCTCAACGCTCTTCTTTACAAAACCGGATTTCCCTGTGAACGCACCTACAACCAAAACGCGTCTCCACTCACTGCACTTGGCAAGGGTTCGAGCACAGTGCGGCGTCGCGCGCTGCGGAAGAAAGTCCGCTTACCTCAAAGACGTGTTGGCAAAAGTTCTGTCGCTCGAATATTTTCCTGGCAATCCCTGCGTCAAGCACGTTAGCGCAGGTGACTAGTCAAAGAGACGTCGTCACAATAATCTCGTTCCTTGCCTCCTTGGTCCTGCCGCCTTCTCCGCCCTTTCCATCCAGAAAGACACTGAGCGTCGAGGAGAAGTGGACGAAGAAACACGGCGGAGGACGATTGTAGAGAAGAGGAGATGCACGCGAAGACGACCAAGTCTTTGGGCTTTCTATTCACTCCAGTGCGTTCCTCACCTTCCTTTTCGGGTCCAATTCCATCATTCCCTTGCCCGCGCCTCACTTCTTGCGAGACTTCCATTAGGAATGCTTTTCATCCTTCGCATACAGCTTCGTCTACGTACTGCTTCGTTTCTGCTCTTAGCTTGCAAGTTTAGTGGTTCTCTCTAGTATCACGGACGTAAACATGGAATCCTTTAAAATAATTGTTACAATAACAACACTATTCGATGCATCAGTTCTCGCATCGTTCACCTTTGTCACAGTGACCTAATCGAGGAAACGATCAGTGTCAAACGACGATGTCTAATTACAGTCGAAGAGAGAAGGAAGATGCTTCGTTTTTTTTACGTTCAATAGCTGTGTCATTCCTCCCACAAGTTTTCAGAAGGGTTAGAATTTAGAAATATCTTTTGTTAAAATTAATGTGTTTATAATCTAGTAAGTATTTTTATTTAGCATATTCTAACCTGTATCCCGTACATTCCTATCTTCTTCATATTTAGATTTGTGAGGTCTAAAATTGCAGAGATGTTGGCGAACCCCTAAGCCCTAACAACAAATAAAAATAATAATAATAATAATAGCTTCATCATTGTATACCGCAAGATCTGCTCCAAGTTCTTCTCGGTGGCAACTGCACTTTATACTAACGCTTTGCGTTATGCATCTTCGTATTCAATTTAGTAAAATGACTGGAGGAATCATTAGGTTAGGATTCTAGAAAACTGAATATATCCAAAACTTTAATGATTTGCAGTAAAAATATTTCTATAGCCAATTTTTGCAAATATGGAATTAGTGAAGTTATAATCATTAGTATAATTTTAAGATTAAAAACTGATTTGCTTAAAATTGTCACTTGTGATAATATATCGCGTATTAAAACAAATTACCAAACAAAATTTTCTAGAAATTGTACTACATAAAATTTTACGAAAATTCATTTTTCGCGATGACTTAAATAATGACTATTACTAGTACTGCTCTTCAAAATAACCAAAACTAATTTTGGCAAAAGCGCAACTACCAAAACTAGTTTTTCTCGTCCAAGCACCGAATTCGGGTTGTGTGCATAACATACTTATTCTGAAGATGAAAAATATTCCATCAAAAATAGAAACTATGAATTTGCGATTTGTAGTTTTGCTTGTGTTCATAAAAACGTTTTAAGTCTCTTTCGATTACGAACACATTGCCTAACTTCAGATAGTATTTAATTGTATGGTCAGAAGTTTACTAAAGTGTTTTAAAGGATTAGACACTGTGTATTAATTTAATTTGATAGCCGCTTTTTATATTTTGAGAACCAGGAGTTAACAAACAAAATTTTCTAAAACGTTTTTGAGTATCAGAAGACTGCCGCTTACCGAGCGTTCAACTATGCATCTGATATGCGAGGCCGGTGTTCCAGATAGGGGAAAACATCCCCCTGCGCGACGCACATAATGCACTTANCGATAATCAATATTCTTAGAGGAAACCTAAGAAATATATCATTTATTACATTTCCTTCCTGAAAGATTTTTATATAGTGGAAGGCATTCGTTATTTTAATCAAAATAACAACAAAATCGTCAAATAAACGAAAATATCAGTGAAAGTTTTGAAATGTGTACGATGTTTTGAAACCTATTTGCGTCGATAATCAATATTCTTAGAGGAAACCTAAGAAATATATCATTTATTACATTTTTTCCTGATAGATTTTTAGATAGTGGCAGGCATTCGTTATTTTAATTAGTATAAAACAAAATCGTTAAATAAACGAAAATATCAGTGAAAGTTTTGAAATGTGTACGATGTTTTGAAACCTATTTGCGTCGATAATCAATATTCTTAGAGGAAACCTAAGAAATATATCATTAATTACATTTCCTTCCTGATAGATTATTATATAGTGGCAGGCATTCGTTATTTTAATTAGTATAACAACAAAATCGTCAAATAAACGAAAATTTCAGTTCAATTTTTGAAATGTGTACGATGTTTTGAAACCTATTTGCGTCGATAATCAATATTCTTAGAGGAAACCTAAGATATATATCATTAATTACATTTCCTTCCTGATAGATTATTATATAGTGGCAGGCATTCGTTATTTTAATTAGTATAACAACAAAATCGTCAAATAAACGAAAATTTCAGTTCAATTTTTGAAATGTGTACGATGTTTTGAAACCTATTTGCGTCGATAATCAATATTCTTAGAGGAAACCTAAGAAATATATCATTTATTACATTTCCTTCCTGATAGTTTTATATATAGTGGCCGGTATTCGTTATTTTAATTGTAATAACAACAAAATCGTCGAATAAACGAAAATATCAGTTCATTATTTGAAATGTGTACGATGTTTCGAAACCTATCTGCGTCGAAAATTAATACTCGTTAGAAATTCGCATCCTTGTCGTGCAAAATTTTTGTGTCTTGTGTAGGATCTAACCTAGATCCCCAAACTTGATCGGCAGCGACCCTATTTAGCAAACCAATCAGGATTCGATGGGTTATTTCACAATAACGTGTGTAGTTGTAACACCAAATAACTCAATTTGTTTGGAGAGGAAATTCATCCTTATCAAAATGATGTGGGGGTACGCCTCCATAATGAATTCGTGCTCAGACTACTAAATTTTGAAATTATTATTATTATTATTGTTATTAGTATTATTATTATTATCATCATTATCACGTATTGACCGCATCATTTCGTTAAGGATGAATTGTCTCGTCTAAAAATAAGCTCTATAAAATTGAAACATAAGTTTGTGTTATAACTAACTGACAATAGTTGGAGAATCCTTGTAATCAACTGACATTCCTGCGAGGAAGGAAGAGGAAATTTCAAAACTGACAGGTGGGTGACGAGTGACATGCATCCCAAACAAGTCTGGAGCGCTGAACTAAAGACATGTGTCCTTTCGATTCCCAGTTTCTAATGTGCCCAACCACTCATTCTGTCACGTGACATGGCGTTTCCCTCTCTTCTCTCGCCTCCAGCACTGCTCCCCGCGCCACTTACAAGGGTAGTTCCCTGCCTCTGGATTCGCCGCCAAAGCCTAGATTAATTTATTCCTACATCCATATGTTCCCGCAAAGCTTCATCAGGAATTTTTGGGGATATTAAAAAAATGTCTGTTGGAAAGAAGGAAGATGGAAAAATTGGAGAACAAAAAAACCCTGAGAGTGTGTCCAGCCATAATTGCTATGAATTGTTCACGCAGATGAATGTGAAAATAAAATTCGAGTGAGGCTTTTGTGGTGTATTTTAAAAGTACAAATGGTGCCGCTTCATTTCATTGTGAGCTACCCGGCCAGTGAGACTTTTGTGCGATATTACAAAGGCAGAATCGTTATTAAAATTTGACTTTAGAACGATTCCCCTTTTCCGGTTGATGCGATGAGATGTAAATTGTTCTCTCTGGCGAGAGTATCGCACTTCTAGTGTTTGGGCATGCGTGTGATTGGGGGAATGGTGTAAAAGCCAATAATGAAATGGTGTGAACTTTTATTAGTTTGAAATTTTTATTGTTTTTAAGGTCTTCGAAAGAGTACAGATCTTCCAATCACTTTTTTTTTGGTTCGAACTTAACTGTGGAAACAATACGCAAATTTTTATGCCAACTACCTCATAAACACGATAATATATACTGTGCAACATATAAATGGCGTTAAATTAAGAATTATTTTAGTTTGGATGAATGTACTTTTCGGCGAAAGTAAAAGGAATCGTTTGTACGCGAATTGAGTACTTTTGTGACCTGGAAACCGCTAATGACTTATTGTATAACTTCAATTTTATTAAGTTATTATAATAAATAATAACTTAATATATTTATCCATAACCTTTTGTCAATAGCGTCCGTAAATCACATTACAAAATCTTGTGATAATTTTTCATAATTCAATAACAATTGCTGAAGTATAATTTTTAAATATTCGAGAAAAAAGTAAAAAGATATCTATAAGCATATTGGAACACGTTCCAAAATATTTTTAATAATAGTTTTGAAGTGGTATTTTGTCTGCCAAATTGTACAATTTGAAGTTCAATATTTCCAAAGCTGGTTTCTTCGGAAACATAAAACAAAAACCTGTTGTATTTCTGCAGTATCATCGAAAATCGAAATCTCTTCATGTTCTTTAATCTATGCACTGTACCATATTTTAGTAGGCTCTCTTTTGAAGTTCTAAGTACGGTTTTACTTATTTAATAATAATTTATGAACGGTTTACTCAAGAAAACACATTAGAACTTTAGAATTTAATACGTTACTCCCACATTACTCAGAGCGTGAAGTTTAACATTAAAAACAAATACATTGGTTATGATGATTATAACCAAGTTATCCATATTCAAACAAATTAGTTCATACCTTACAGATGACAAAATACGAATGATAGAAACATATGTTGTTTCTAGGTCTAACTACTAATAAATTATTTTGTATGTTCCAATTTCGATAAAAGTACGTTCGATAAAACAAGTTTTTTCTTAATATCGATAAGTGAAAATACGGACATATTCAGGTTCTGCTGCTAAACTACGAAATATGAAATAAAATAAGTGGTGATTCAATTTATATACGTTTCTCTCTTTTTATTGCCTTCCACTTATTCCTTCACACCCCGTTATAATTTCTACTCAACGCGTTATCATTTCTATGTTTTTTTTTTAAATTTACTCCCAATACAGACCAAACAGAGTGCTTTTTCTTTCAGGGAAGGAATCGAGGTTCAACATTCTTACCTACTTTCGATTGACTTGAAAACGCGTATAAATGAATGAACGAATCGAAGTCTGAAGAAAATTTAAACTCAATATTATCCTCTACAATTTATTTAAAGAAAATAAAAATCACTCCGTAAGATTGTCATGTTTCTCCTGACAATGTCATAAACTAATTTGCATACGTATTCTGATCTCTTGAAATAATATTTTCTGGCAAAATAAAAATATTTTATTTGTTATAATACTGTGGTTGATTTTCTGAATTATTTTCCATTTATTTAAATACTACGATCGAATGTAATTTCACATGAATAATTGTACTGCTTAAAAAATTCGATTTTTAAATATAAGTTAAAACCGTCATAAAAATATACATGTCAATGTAAGTTGTATATTTATTGAACGCGAATTTTAGTTTTCTCAAAATACTTCAAGTTTATAAAATTCCCCCCCCCCCAGGGTGTTTACATCTAGTAAGTACGTGTTTGGCAAACACGGGGCCCCGAGCTGAGTTTCGCATCGCTTCCACTTACTTGTGCCATGCTCCTTCCTTTCTCTTTCCTGACCTCCCTTGGTCACCTCTTGTTCTTTTCGATCCCGACGCTATTAGAGTTAGGGTATCTTTCATTTTCCACTTCTTCCCTTTCTTCTTCTCCTTCTCCTCTTTCTTCTTTTCCCCGCAGGGAGCTCAGTTTCGAGTGAGTATGGGCTTGGCAAACCCACGGTTCCGAGCTGGGGACTGGTATTGCTCCATCAGTCCTCGGACACCGTAANCCGTATTCCTGATTCAGTGTCATATTCTAAGGACTTCTTATTTTAAATCTAGAAATCTTCTCCAATTAACGTAACATTTTTAGCCCTCAATTATATATATATATATATATATATATATATATATATATATATATATATATATATATATATATATATAAATAAAATTATTTTCCCCGCGTAAATTAATATTTTCCTTAATTGTGCTAAATATTGATGGTTGTATTACTGCAGTTATTGAAATGTTGCGTGAATACGAAATAGACAAGAACCCTATCAAACTATTTATTCGATGAAGTTCTTCGAAATAAAAAGTTAGCAGTATAAATTTTGATAATAGTTAAATTTTTGTATGATGTACAATGTTGCTTCAAATTCCATTCAAGTGCATTGGAAGATACTATTATTCATTTGCTACAAATGTTTGTTTTAGAGTTTCATTACATTGTACACTTCTTGCCATCACGGATTTCAGATCTAGAACGTATATCGAATAATCCTGGTCTCTTACTTCTTGACAAACTTCTCTCATATTCCATTTTTAGGGCTGCACTACGAGTAGGATTCTTTTATCGTTACGTTCTTTATAATGATGTTTAGTTCGTTCCCGTCCGGATGAGTGAACCTGATATCCGGGTCCTAATTCACTAGTTTTAAAAAGTTCACCGCCATACTATTATTTTAATGAATACTTTCTAACATTTTCTATCAACTTTAGTCATTAATAAACCGATAAACGTAATGTACATGTGTGTAAAGGATTTTATCATCATTGGAAAGTGTCGTTCATGGAAATCTTTCCTTCCCCGAAAGAACTTCATACTTTCGTTTAATCCTCTTCAAGAAGAATACTTTCTACTGCGATATTACTAGAAAAAGTGACTGCACATTTTTACGTTTTTATTTTATTAAACTCGGACATATAATTTCCAAGGAGTGATTTCGTGTGTTCAACTTGGAGTTAGTGAAAACTATTATAACGGACATGCTGATAACTTCGTATACGACCTCACATACATTTTGAATATATTTTTGAAAAAATTTTAAGCACAAAGCCCGTATACATTATACAAACGATAAATTTTGAAATTAGAATGTTAATAATTATCTTCTATATTTATCTTTGTTTTGACGGTTTTTGTAGTCTGTAGTGATCCTCATGATTTACTTACGTGTTATTTTTTATGTATCCATGTCACTCTCACATTATTGAATAATAAGTATAATAATAAATGTTAATGAAAATATAACATTTTATTTGAAAGTAAATATGTAATAAAAGATAAGTTTTTGAAAATAAAAAAAAAACTTCATCTCATAGAACTATTTTTTTGTGATTCTATAAGAAGAATAAAAATTATTTATATGAAATTTAATCACGGAATTCACATATTATAGCCTACCGTATTACAGAGAGTTTTGAAGTAGTGGGGATACATTTAATGATCATTATATACCGATACAGCATAAGTGCGATACGTAAAAGTAATATTATATTTAGTTATCGAGTTAATCATTAGAAAGTGTTAACATGACTTCGAACGCACAATAATTGAATTATTTCTACAAACTTTAGGTCACCTGAGCATTTTCGTTGGCACCAAGCAAAAACGTATGACCGTATTTATAATTGAATTTGCATTGAAGTGCAAGAAAAAAGTCGAAGTAGAAGTAATATAATAATAATAATAAGTTAATATTGACAATATTAAGAAAATATTAATGAATAAAGATTTGAAATACCTCGGCTCATTACTTTCCTTAAATTCAGATGGGATGTACAGGATCCTTCGATTATATTAATACTCTATTTTTTAATACAGAAAGAGTTGTTACCGAAAGAATATCAGAAGGTTGCTTAAATGCATGTGAGGTCCATTTTTGTTGACAATACTAAATACAGCATGGCGTGACAAGCTTAAATCTCTTCATGAGACGGACACAATAGGTAATGCGTCAGGAAAACGATCCCCAACGATAAATTTTCCTTACTCATTAAAGTTTTTTTTGGTGATAAACTTACTTAATTGAAAATGATCGGAACCCTAAACATACCTTGTGAAACCGAATTGTGTTTCTACCACTTGACTGTTCAGTTTCACCTGTTAATGCACTTTACACATCTTTATCTTGTGTTCGTGCGAAGTACTTGTGCTGAAGGTACGTTTGCACCTGTAAATATGTATGACTTGTATGAAATGTATTTCAATTTGTAAGTGCTAGTGCAATGTAGTAAGTCTTTGACGTGACAGGTCTCCAGACAAATTCCGACATATTTTATACTAGCTGATTACATGGCGTTTCCCTTATATTATTCAGTAAAGAAAAGCTTTCTACACTGTAAGATCAAAATAGTTTTACTTATTGTTTTTTTTTTAATATAAACAGCATTCTAATTTGTCAAATTCATAATAAAACAAATCTAATACAAAACTTGACATTTTACACTACATTACCTCGCGAGAACCTCCACAGTCTAATTTTCGCTTCCGAGTCACATAGGGGCTGCACCATTTCATTACAATTTTTGTAAAATCTAAATTATACATCAAAATTTTAAGATTTAAAGGCGTTTCTTATTTTTGTTACATACACAAAGCACCCCGCAGGGTGCTCAGTTTCTACTGATAATGGGTTTGGCGAACCCACGACCCCGAGCTGGGGACTGGTACTGCGCCACCAGTCCTCGAACACCATAAACTTTGGTCATGCTTCAGCGACCACCTTTGGAGCGATGGTGGAAAGTTGGATTATGCTTAATGAACACCGGGGAGATGACCCACTTTGCATTTGCCATTGGGTCATGGACTGCTCCCCCCAGGGGGCTTACATCTAGTAAGTATGTGTTTGGCGAACACGGGGCCCCGAGCTAAGTCTGG
>NNCF01133414.1:140885-156532 GCA_002313205.1 Laupala kohalensis | reverse complement strand
GGCCTTAGGGCCCTTGATCGGAATTGATGGGATGGTCCCTTGCTTGCTTCCGGAGAGTAAATTAGTTTATTGTCCTCCACGTGGTCATACGCAATTTGTACTGTTTTTTGACAATAAATTTATAAAATTTATCATGAACCGACGAAATTCGTCAGTCTCTGTTAGCTTAATCGTTGGGTGCGAAGTGGGCCCGGAACATTTAAAGAACAAGGTTCGTGTCTTGCTTAGAAATTTACTACAATTTAAGTAAAAAGTTGGGTATTTTTAGTTGCTGTTGGTAAATGTTGGAATTTTAATTATAACCCTTGTTGTTAAACAGATTAAAAGTGCGTCAAAAATTGATGCTTGTCATTTCATTGATATTCCTGGAAATTGTACGAAAGTGCGACGACCCACCTTCTAACATTTTGAACTCCATTGTCAGAGTAGAGTTGATGACTTTCATAGGCACCGAGGGGAGAGTCCTCTTTCATGCCTCCCTCTCGTCTTATCAATGTGGATAATATACAAGTAAGGTAGAACGTAAAAACAAATAATAATTTAGAAATATTTTAATACATTTTTATTTATTGAAATACATAATAATCAAAATATTATACCACAATTCTTGTGAAAGTATAACTATCATATTTAAACGTGTTTCATTTAATGGGTAGTATTCTGTAAAAATATTTTGTATTTTAAACTAAACCTAACCCAAATTATTCTAATCTAACCTAACTTCACCTGACCAAACCTGACATGACCTTAACTCACCTAACTTAACTTAACCTAACCCAACCTAACCTCAACCTAAACTAACTTCATCCTAACCTAACAAAACCTCAACCTATCCTAAGCAAACCTCAATTTAACCTAACCTCCACCTAATGTAAACTAAACTAACCTCAATCTACCCTATTCTCAACCTAACCTAACCTCAACCTAGCCTCAACTTAACCTCAACCTAACCAAACTCATCCTAACCTAACCTCAATCTAACCTAACCTCAATCTAACCTCAAACAAACCTCAATTTAACCTAACCAAACCTCAAACTAACCTCAATTTAACATTACCTCAACCTAATCTCAATGAAGGACTCTACACTTAAGATGTGAATATGGCTAGCGGTTCTCTTTTTATTATGAACTATAATCTAAAGATGTTGTTAAGATCTCCAAAGACATTCGCCTTTGTTCTTAACCACGCCGAAAAGATGACGATTCAACACAATATATCAGGTCCCTCACCACACCAACAGGCACAGTGGCTATTGCACGAACACAAGTCAATAGATCAGTCGCAAATGTCAGTTTCTCTTGTACCATTTTAAATTATGAGCGCATTTTTGCCTCCAGATGGCAGCATATGTATGCTTGTCGTTTACGCTAAGTTACATCTCGTAGGCACTCAGTCAGCCAGAGTGCATGATGACCGTTATGTTGCATGAGTGCACACGAGAAGAATAGCGTGCAGTTGTGCGGAATGTGGGCCAAAGGACTTTCCACAGAAGAAGTGCATCGCGACATGCATCCCGTGTATTGTGACAACTGTTTCTCACGGAAAGCTGTGTTCAATTGGATCCAGATAAATCCAACCAGAATTTATTTTGAGGCAATATTTCAGCTACATAAGCTACTGCAGGTGAATAGTGACTTCTACATCGTTTCTACAATACTAGGATCGATGTCAGGGATGGTACCAGTACTTCTTTGGATTTCATTTAGAACATACATGCCCTTTTGTAGTTCGGGATATAGTGAATGATGCGAAAGTGCATCGTTGCCATTTGTCTCTTGTTGAGGGTGGCCTAGCGAAGCTCCACCCATCCCAGGCAATACGCCGACAAAAATTGCTATAGCCCGTGGAAAAGTTCACTTCAAGCATCCCCCCTTGCGACCAAAGGTTAGGGATCAATCCCTGTCTGTCACGGTTGTCATATCAGTTACTGCCGGTTCTACGAATCAGCTGACACAAACGGTAGCATCTGGACGTAAACTTACTAACATTCTGCTGACAAGAGAATGTGTCTACAACGAGAGTAAGAGTCGGCAATCCATCAATGCTCGGATTGACTCTTCGACTTAAACGTAGTCTTTAGGATCCTCCCTCATGTTTTTTTTAAATTACAAACAGTTAATTTTAACCAAAAAAGTCATATAGTAATACCATTCTATATGCAAATAATTATACTTTTCACAATGAATAATTGTTTGGCTATCATTTTTTATGCAAGTTTATACTTGCATAAAAAAATTCACTTGTTATTTATTACAAAAGAATGTCTAATGACCATGTCACATTAGGGAGAAAGTTTTTTTAACTTATCTACTCTTTCGTGGTTTTTTTTAATTTTGGGGGCCCTAGGCCAGTGCCTAGTCTAGCCTAGTGGGTAATCCAGCACTGCATAGACCATAGGTAAATAATTTAATGCAGTCATTTAGATACCTTATGTGATTGGAGATTGACCTACTTACCTGAAGCTGATGGCATACAAGGAAAGGTAGAAGAATTTTTCAGTCCCACAATAATTATATTTCTTTTGAAAATATCTCGCTAGTGTTCAATTGGACCACATATTCCACAAAACAATTATCAAAGTGAACTGAAATATCAGAGATCTCAATTGACAGTCAAAAGACTCTCATCATAGTAGAACACTTAACTCACATAAAAGAAACAAATTATGCGACAAACTTTATATAATGATGAGTCCAAAATATCAATCCATTATTTTTTATTTATCTTGAAACTCATTCCTCTTAAAACCATTATCGTATTATAACTTAAGTTATAAATTTTGTACCTATTGAAATTGCTTAGAAAGAGGACAAGTGCAAAATATTAAATACTTGGGATTATATGTTGATTCCAGACTATTTAGAAAATAAGTACATGCTTAGATCTTTCAGTAATAAACAAATAATTTTAAAAAATATATATTTTGCTATAATAAACATTAAAATGCGATTGAAATCTGGGGAGAGACATAGTAGAGAGTAAAAATCATTGTGATTCTTCAAAAATTTTATGTCCATATTTTCTCAAATAAAGAAAAATTAAAATATAGTGTGCTCCTCTTTAAAAACAAAAACTATACCCTTTTTGAAAAGATTTATCTAAATTCCAAAGTATTCTTTCGTAGAATGGGGGATGATAGGAAAATGTAAGGAATTAGATTTCGCGCACAGAGAAGATGTTACACTATGCCTGTTCAAAAAATAAACTATATAAGTTTTTAAAAAATTCATATTATTCTGACCTTGCTACAAAGTATGAAAGTATTCTTTACCAACTGAAATTAAAACTTGTCTATGAAGAAAAAAATTAAAGAAACCTGTAAAAATAGAAATTTTCTTGGGAAAGATGAAGTAGATATATTTAAATTGGATAAATTTACTTCGTATTTTGTAGTTTTAATGTTATATTTTATTTTTTCCCAGTTGCCAATTTGTTTCGTTACTTTAATACATTACATTATCTGTTTTTACTGTGAAACAAACTGTGGATTGTGACTCTCCTGTTTTTAAGCTATTTAAGTGCAGAGCAGAGGTCCCCAAACTTTTTTGTTTCGTGGACCACTTGCCATGTTTTTCGGTTTTGGGTAGAACCCCTGCTTATTTAATATTGAATTTTTGCAAATTCTTCAACATCAAAAGTGTTTTCGACAGCGGGTGTAGTGCTACTCACTTTAAAAGATTAAATTTCTAACTGTGAAGTGAGAAACATAAAATTAAAAAACGGTACTATTTATACATTTATTAATTTAATTCAAATCAATACCTACCAAATTAAAATTTAGTATCTGTTACATAAAATAGCTAAGCAAAAAACTAATGCTGTAAATGGGAGGGATAAACCTGATGCTTTAATAACAAATTTTTAACATTTGGCATCAATTTAGTTAAGTTTAATCTCAAATCTCCTGGATCAATAATGTCCAGTCTATTTAATTATTTTGTTAGGAGATTGGCAACCGCGCTGAAACCCCTTTTCACCAGGTACAAAGATGGAAAAGCAATTAAAAACTTTCTCGCGATATTGCATAGTGCGGGATATGTAACAGGTATGACATACACAGGACATACATACACTGTATGTGGATTATTCCATTCACGGAAAGACATAAGGTCACAACCTGCTTAAACGAGATCCACTATCATGGACACCCATTTACATCTCATGAACCCCTTGCTGGTCATAGTCGAACCCTGGGGGTCTATATAGAACACTTTGGGTATCAGTGGTTTTGAGTAATATAAATTGTCCCATATAGGCAGATATGATATTACAAATTTCCAAGAACTGGTTCTCTATTGGCAGGCTGCATTTTGGATATGTAACCCTGGGAGAAAATTGTTTCAAAATAGTTACAGTATAAAAGCTACATTCAAGCTTATTTTTAAATTAATTATATGTAGTTAATAATATATTTAATTAAATAAATAATTGAAAACTTACGACATTTAATGGACGAATACATTATTATATTTTACATGAAGAACTCACATTAAATTATTTATTTAATTAGATTATATACTGACGTTCGAAATTATCGTTCAGAAAAAAATACGCTGTAAGCTCTGAGATTCTTTCCGATCGTCGAGAATCTTTCCCGTCCGGAACGGAATCGGACGTGTGTGGCAGACCCATCTAGCATAGCTTCGGTGCATTCGGATGTCCGATTCGGAAACCGAACGTGTGGGGTCGACAACTGACAAGTAAAACTGTCGTGATTGGTTAGACGTGTAAAGAAGTATCAAACTCACAAATTGTAGTTTTAAAATTTTTATTTATGTTGAAGTTTCACGAAAATCTTTCGAAGATTCTATTTTAGAAAACTAAGTGGGATTTTTAAACTTAAGTGAATTAATTCTGCGTGTTTTCAAATCAAATCGAGAGAAATAAATTGGTGAAGTGGGAAGTTGATAAGACTCACGTAGTACTGAGCGGTTGCTTCGATGTCGAGTCCCGACTGTCGTCAGGTACAGTGTAGCTTATATTAGAATAGGGTTAAGTTTCTAAGTTTGCATTTTTTAAATTAGGTCAGCAACCATTGCTGTATTCTTTTATGGAGATAGCTCATCTTATCAATCAGATACCTTCATGTTTTAGTAATTAGCTCAATTAATAAGATTAATTGTAGGAGAGGAACTGATAAATTACAAGACATCTTTAACACATCAATTTAACAGGTACGTGATATCATTTTGAGTTGTGGCTTATTTAGAGTTACGGCAATGATTGGAAGCATGGTCTAATTGAAAGAGTTTCTCTGATGCTGAGATAATTGAAATGTGTAAACTATTTTCGGTGGATTTTTGGTATTTGTTCATTTTTTGTTCAATTCATTTTACTGATCGAAACACTTGCAAATGATTGAAAAGAATATTCACATTGATGTATTGCAGAAATGAGTTTTGAATATATGTAACTCACATGAATTTTGTTCTCTTTAATGACATTTTTGTGTTTGAGTACCTAAGCTTCACTATAGAATTGATTTCCTTCTGAATGGATAATAAACGAAATACTCTGGAAATTTCTCATTTCATGAACATTGTAAAATCTCAAACAGAATTGTGTTGTCCATGACTTGCAAAATTGACCACGTGTACATCTATTCTTTAATGAATTGTGACATAAAATTATTTTACCTTGAGTTATTTATATAGATTCTTTATACCGTTATAGCTTATTGCGAAAGTTATATTGGTGGGTTTGCCAAAAAGTAAAAATATTAGCGCCAACTGATTAAATTTGCAAAGTGAACTACTACTATCATTTTCATAAGTTGTACTATTTAATATTTAGTATTTACCATTTTTCTTTAACATTTTAAATCTTGTGAGTTATTTTAATGCTAAAGGAACATTAGCAAATAAATTTAAAACAAATTTACCAGAATACAAAAAAAACCCTCTAAAGTGCAATTAAAGAACAAAAATTCAAATTTTATTTCTGATTTAAATAACTCACTCTGCAGAATAGAAGATAATTCTAGATACAAAAATAATCATCTTAAATTTAATGGAGTAATTCTAGCTGGTAATAATACGCTTTCTCAATTTCGTGAGCAAATTTCGATCGATTGCTCGGCATATTAAAAAAATCCGGTTAGTCGAGAAAACCCTGTTTAGACCCTTTAAACTAGACAAATTAGGACAGGTTGCAACACTGCTTCAATGTAATAATTTTTTTATTTTATAACCAGGTTGAATAGAATGAAAGTTAAATCTTCAATGAGAAATACGAACATATGTCTAGAATTGAAGGTGAGAGCTCGAGGAATAGTGTGGCTTTGAAGGGGTTGAGGTAAAGAGTTGACGACTCAAGGACATACGAACGTAAACCAAACGCGCGACTGTCCAACGCCGAATAAGTTGGTCATCGCCTTCAGGGTCATATAAACTTACTCTATAAGCAGTTTCATTTGGAATTCTCAATATTAAAAACCTTCCAGTATGTCGCAGCAGCTAATATTTTACCAGTTTATTTATAAACATTTTCTGCTAAGAAAAGAGAACAGATTCCGAAATTTCGCCCCTTACGAGAATGATCACCACCTTCATAGGTGTTGGAAATTTTTCAGAAACTGAATTGGTTCTCGTGAGCACTTCATCCTGACCCGGGATATTCTCCGGTTTTCCCTCGAGTAGAGGCAGATTTTTTTAGACTCGCTAGGCTCTAACCTGGGGGCGGCATTTATTGAAAAAATAAATATTGAATTTAGTGTTATTTAATAGTTACGATTTATAAACAAGACTTTCCAAATCTATAGTTTGATATTATTTAGTGCTCCCGAAATAACCTTTTTGTTTTATTAAACATAAATTTGTTGGTATTCTGTTAATATGAAAACACGTACTGAATTATTTTTTATTGTTAGGAGTGTGTTGACACGTTAAATCCACCTTTGCCTTAGTACCCTTNCTTCCGGAGAGCAAATTAGTTATAACCCTCCACGTGGTCAGACGCAGTTTGTAACTGCTTTTTTGACAATGAATTCGTTTGTTTGATAATTTATGCCAAAAACGAATCACAAATAGAATTAATTTTACTTTAGGGTTGTGTTCTGAGGATTGTGAATATCATTCAATTAAATAATAAAATTTTCAAAAACGTTACGAACTGCGTATGACCACATGGAGTTCAGTGAGCTAATTTACTCTCTGGAAGCATAACATGAATGTAGTTATGTAATTTTGAAATTTAACTTGGAGAACTCATTTTATTTTTACTACACAACTTGATCACGACTTTGCCTTAATCAGGTGTTAGCAGAAATAGTGCAATAACCTAGTAACATGTTATGCAATGTAACTTGTATTTCAATGACAATTTTACTTATAATTATTTAAATTTTTGTGGCATATGTTACCAAATTGCATCCTAATGCTATTCAGGAAACCACGTTCATTCTTTGACGGTCACTAGCGCAAAGAAACAAATGGTAAATGAAGCTTAAAGAACAAATTTTGTATATTTATTTATTTATGATAACTTATTTACGGATTCATTTAAACGTTTGACGTCGAAAGTGTAATATGTTTAACAATTCAAAATAATAGCCACTGTTAATCTGCAATAACGCAATAATGTACAGTTAACCATCGTAGTGTTCATTAATGTTAGTTATCGATAATCATAATGAAGTTATTTTCGAAAACTTCGCCCGTAAAGATTTAAAGAGGGTAATGTCAAAACGCCGGTCAGCTCCTGGTCGGTTGTGAGGAGTCTGAGATGGACCTGACCTAACCTCGAACTTCCCAACCTCTTAAACGATACGTCAAATTATTATTGAGACGTTTTGTGCGATGGCATTGAACGAGTAATAAAATATAATGCAAAATGGATCCCTTTATTTACGAGTTGATCGAAGTGGATTTTGGATTCTCATNATTCAGTTTCGACTGTATATTTGTTTCTGGCTCTGATAGAAACCTGGAGTCTGATTTTTTGAAAAATTTTTACACAACAGATATTGTATTCTCACATGAAATTTTGACAAGACTTTGGTTTTTGGTGACAATACGGCGTGGTATATTTAATATTGTTTTAAATGCAATATAACTGATTCTTTCTTAAGGTTACGTATTAAATAAACGGATAGTGTCAAATTGACTGGAGACAATCCTTGAACTAATTACACACTGAAAGAGTAGGAGAAATTTATAAAGCAGACCAACTAAAGACTCAAAAGTTAAATGTAATTTTTTTAAATTAAGAAGGCTACTTTATTGGTGTAATAAAATATCTAGAAAGTAATTATGAATATCCCTTAGTCATCACTCGCGCCACCAATTCGGGGCATTGATCAGACTGACATGAAATCATGGGACATATTTAATATACTGAACAACTGATTAAAGTGTCATATTACTTCAAAAACATCCATTCGTTCCGGGATATTTTTGTCTGATCAATGTCCTGAATTGGTGAGGTGAGAGATACCTGATGAATGATCCATAATTATTTTCTAGCTTTTTTTATTAAACTAGTAAAGTTAAGTGAAACATTTTAACATGAAATAGTCTTTCCTTTATTTTATTATCTTTCACCTAGTGTATTCTATCTTCCAAAAAGAATTCGAACTAGTCAGCAGTCAATCCTCAAACTCCATTTGTTTTTCATTTTGCTAATAAAATTTGTCTGACTACATCGATTTTCAAACAGTTTTCCATCTCCAAGAACAACAAGGCTCTATCTTGCGGCCTGCAGCAGAGTTAACTCGACCTTCAAAGTGACCACGAAACGCCCTCGTACGATCAGCGGTGGAACTAACTCCTTCATTCAAGGACACGAGGTGCCGTCAGGCGCCGAGAGACTACTACCACGCTAGCATCTAGCTACTTCAGGATTGATCACCAGGGATACCATCTCGTGACGAAGAAAACTTCAACGACAACCTGCTTACCCAGAGCCGTGAGTCAAACGAGATAAATGCAGAATTTACATAACTTTCAAACGCCTGTGGTTGTCAACCTGGTGTCATTTATTGTTTAATCACTTGTTCATATCGATCCTGCATAATAAATCTTGTCCTGTTTAACCTTTGAGTATTTATTTTGGAGAGGGAGTACCTTATTGCGAAGCAATCTCCGTACCGAGATTCGTGAAGCAATAAAAAATCTTCCCCGACAGAATGAATATTTTTAATTCATCGAAGTTCATTGTATGTATAGATCGTTTCTCTATATCATTAACGTTCTATTTCTAGTAAATATTTAGATACAACAAAACAGGAGTTAACATTCTTCCTGACATTACGTATATTAACATGCAATACATTTAATTCAATTGCTATAAAACTTAAGATATATTCTTAAGTGACAAAGTGAAAATTTCAATTACACTTTCAGTTACACTGTCGGTTGAGCTAGGGTTGTTTTTCCGAACTACCGGTGTTTGTGTTCTGGAGGTTCTTGAGTGTCTGCCCGTCATAGTGGAATTACGACAATTCAAATTTGTCGCCTGGTTGATTTATTTCGATTGTCCGTTTAGTGTTACGTCAACAGATGTCGCTAGTTGTCCATTGGCTGGTCGTGGATTTGTTTCCTTAGTGTGGTAAAACTGATTGTTAGTGAACTTCAATTGTTAGGCTCTCCGCAGTCTATTACGCCTTTTCGTAGATGAAAAAAAAACTGCTCACTTTCGCGATAGTTGTGCTAACACTCATGCTCGTGTCAGACTTAGTAATAAGCACAATGCTGCATTCCGAATGTAAAACCTAAGGACTGTACTCACACATACATAATTTCTCTAGGATGTCACTTCAACCGCCGCCGTCAACGCAACCTCCCCAACTCTTAAGTACTCAAAGGCTTAAGTACCCCCTAAAAAATGTTTTAAATGATAGTTTGAACCATTCTCTATTCAGTGGCGATGAATCACGGTGCAAAACTTTGAATTATTTGACTTCAAATTACTATGGGCTTATGTAGAGAAACTTTCGGGGGCTTATGTTTATATATTTTGGAAGAAGTACCGGCTTAATATTGCGAAAAATATCTACTAACAAATAGAAAATGGAAATAGAAACACAATTACTAAAAGAATTTCATAACTTGCGGGGCATTTTCAAGAATAATTCACCAAAAACTGTGGAAAATACTGTTGTAACGGAAGTGGCAGCCACATCACGTGACTGAAGACAATGCGACCCTTGTCAAAGGAGTCAAACGACAGTCTAAATTAATTATTAAGTTCTCATCCAATATAAAAAATTAGTTGAATGAATTATTAATGAGAACTACTTCGGTGAATGTTTTAAAGTTTCGTGAATTGTTGGCAACTTGACTTCAGTCAACGCGCGCATAATACCTTAACCAAATCATTGACGTCCCAACACACTGTACACTCCAGTTCGTGGACATAATTATGATACGAAAAAGACTTAAAGTCCAAAAATTTTAACAAAAAGATCTACCAGTGTCCATCCAGAATAAGCGTCGCCTCAGAGACAAGCACAAAAACCCTGACTCGGGAAGATTGAGAATAGTACCAAGGACTCAGATTTTGTATATTTTGCATATATACCAGACTCTTTTTATGGCATTAGGAATTAATTCCTAACATTTTTTAACTTTGTGCGAACATTTGAATTCAATTTAATAGTGCATATAAACGTGTATTTTTAAAGACCTATGTTGAACTCTGTTTTCGGTTAGACGAGTGTAATCAGAAATAATTTTTGGAATATTATAGTGCATTTTATTTTATTTTCAGTGCATATTTTGGACATTTTAGTGCATTGTATGGGCATTACTGCATAGTTTGGGCAAGTGGAAAGTGCCAAAAATGCTTTAAATTGATAGAGCAACTACGGGAACCTGCAGAATAATACACTTTTACCAAAGACTATAAGAAGTAAAAACAGAACCATAGCAAATTTATTTTACCATAATGCAGAGAAATGTGATTACTTTCGGTCAGATGAAAACTGGACCGGGACTGGAATCGAACCCGGGATATCTGCTTCGATCGCAATGGTGTTAACTACCAAACAAATTCACCCTCCATAACTCTACACCTTTTCCGCCCTGGCCAGGGCTCTGTTCCCGGTTTATTGTCATTTCCACCTGACAGAAAGATATCTCATCGTCTCCACGTGTAGATATGAGAGAAATATATGCATACAGAGCAACGTTTGTCATTTACATGAACTATAACATTCTGAGCCACGATGTGAAGATGATGTCGTCCCGTGGTTATTTTTTTGTATCTGATCGTTGCAAGATCTATATGGTGAGTTCAGTTCTAACGCTGAACCGGTTTATCGAAAATATCGTACTATTAATATGGTTTTCTGATAACCAGTCATCGAAATAAAATTGATATGGGTTTCTTGATCGGAATTTCTTTCGTGTTGACCTACTCTGGAATCGTATCAAAATAACGATCGTGTTTCTCTTCCGAAATCAGTTCTTGAAATGTCTTCAACAAACAAGATTTTTCCACCACTCTACACTATGTTGACAACTGGCTTGGTTTCTGCTACTGTAACACACATGACACCTACACCTTCTGTAAATGCAACATGTGATGTGAAACTCCTATTTGCTGGATTTCTTTTGAGCAGTATATCTTTCTTTTCAGGTGCCAACTGGCCTGGAAATCCTAAGGTAGAAGAGGATGTTCATCCTAAAGAAAACTGAAGCAGGGATATCTCATCAGACAAGATTCTTTCACCACACTCGCATACAGGATTTAGAAAAATGGGTTGTGAGTAGTTGCACTGGACTAGTCCCACAGTACCTTCAGTACATTTTAACTGTATGTGGGAACACAGGTTTAGTTGAAGACATCGACTTCAAATGGCACCGTCCTTCGAAGAGAGAACCCTGTCCTTCTGGTGACCCGTGACATGGGTTATAGTTTTGTGGGAGGTTGATATGGGGATTTCAGGACACTCCATTACCTCCTGGTGACCTTTTACACTAAACTGCGGATTCGACGATATTTCTGCGTCCCCTGCCCTCCAGGTGACCCGTAACCTGGGTCATAGTTCATATAGGGTTTTCAGGTCTCCCCATTCCTCCTGGTGACCTCCCCAACCCCCTGCCGATCCAACAGTAGAATCTCACCAGAAGAGAAGATTTCTACAACTGCTTCAGCATGACATTCTTTCACTATAATCACATCAGGAGGGTGGTTTCATGAAACAGTCATTAGGGCTAGTCCAGTTAGATAAGAATACTCGTGTTGCGTCAACAGTAGTTAGTGTTGTAGCTAGTTTAAAAAATCAAAATATATTAATACTTAATTGAAACATCCGTTATAAAAAAAGTCTAACATCCCCCAATCAAATACACAAGATAAAAAAAAGAAAATCATAAATCACTCCGTTGTGACATGTATATTCAGTCGCCCCGTCGCAATATATATTTAAAAGTCGCTTCGAAGCAAACCACGTCCCTTAAGTTTCTCAAAACATAACTAATTGCTTAAAAAGGGTCGCTCGAGGGCGACTCAACGCGCGTCTCGTTTTTCGGCCGCTCGAGGGCGACTCAACGCGCGTCTCGTTTTTCGGCCGCTCGAGGGCGACTCAACGCGCGTCTCGTTTTTCGGCCGCTCGAGGGCGACTCAACGCNGCTCGAGGGCGATTCAACGCGCGTCTTTTGCATTATTCCTTGCAATTCTTTATTTCTTTGTTATGCATATTGTAATTTTGTTTTAATATTTCAAATATGTAAATTTCATTGTTTGCTTATTATGCAGTTTTGTTTATGTTCTTATTGTATTAATTCTTTTTATTGTGTACCCTCTATATTGCAGATGTGCCTTTTTAATATATGGCTATTTAGGTTTTTTTCTTTTTAGTCTGTGCTTTTGATTGATATTTTTATAATAATTTCAATATTAACCTTTTTTTGATTTTTTGATAGATATTTTCTTATTGGAATTATTATTGTAAGAAAATTTATGTTGCTGCATTTTGACTCGTTTTTGCAGTGGTTTTTTTTATTAATTGCTTTTGCGAATGTTATTTATTAAATTTTTTGTTATTTTTTTATTTGTAGTGTATGTGTAGTTTCTTCTTATAATATTATGTATTATTTTTAAGTATTAAATTTTTTGTTTTTTTATTGATATTTTGAATTAGTGTTGTTTTGTTGGTGTTGACCATATCAATTTGTTTTTTTCTTACCGTATTATTATACACTATTTCAGCATCATTTATTTCTTTCAGCGTTAAGATCTAATATAGGCCTTTTTTCTTGGGTTTTTCAGTAGAAGTTAGTATAAACAAATTTTTAATTCTAATTATATTTAGTACCTAATATCTTGGTTTTATTGTTGTGATTTAATATTAACATTTTCTATGTTATTCTACTTGTTGTTTAGTCACTATAAAATAATTCTTTATTATTTTATTCTATTATAATATCCTAGAAGTCTTTGTGTTTTAATGGTTGTATTCTTTATTTCATTAAATTAGCAATGTTTTTTCAAGCCGCCTTGTGGACGCACAATATATTTTTTCCTTTTATTTTCATTCTGCAGATTGTCATTATTTAATGATTTTTTTTCTTTAATTTTTCTTTTCCTCTAAAGTTCTCTGTATTCTTAATTTTATCTTTCAGTGATTGAAGACTTTTATCTTGCATTAACCTTTCTTTCTGTCACCTCAAGAAATCTTTCTGTTCTCATATTTAAGATTTATTGTTGAAATATTATGTGTATTTATATTTGTATCATTGTACTTTTTATAATGAACAAACAGTTTGTTTGCATTCTTGTACTATGATTTAATCTTAAAGTTTTTTGTGTATTTAATGTTGTTTTTTAAAAATTAATTTCAACGCCATTAATCACATGTTACAGAAATACTTATTGTAGCTTCATCTGCTAGCCGTGTCGTATGTTGACCTCTGAGACATGCGTTTCATTTTATTTCTTATTTCATGGTTTTTTATTTCCCATGTTAATTATGTATATTATTAAAATGTCGTATTTTGTTACAATTTGTCTAGGCTTGTGACGTATTTTAATTTTCGTAGTGTGTAGGTTAGTTGTATAATTAGAAGGTATTTTTTGAGTATTCTCGTCCCAATTTTTAATATTTAACGGATGTCTTTTAGTGCTATTTATTTATGTATTAATTTTTATTTTACACAATATCCCCTGTACCTAGCGTCATCATATCAGAGACTTCTTACTTTCAAGATTTTTCTGGTTTCGTGTCTATATCTTAATTTTTTACTGGAGACTCCTCCAAACACTAACCATTATAATATTTCAATATGTTCTTGCGTCAACTATATTTTCTGACTAAATAAATAAAGTTTATTTATTTATTTACTTACATTATTTGCTACATTATGTATTGCATTGTTTCAAATTTTGCTTGCATTGTTGCGCTCTTGTGCAATGGAAATAGGCCTACTGAGGAATCCCGCCATGCTTTTGCTAAAAGGGGATAACTCACCAAGCATTGTACGTCTTAACGTGGTGTGGAAATCAATGCATTACGTGTAACAGATATTTGTATTAAGGTACATATTAGTTTATTTTTATGGAATTTTTTATTTTCCCATTTGTCGTTTAAACTGCTATTAAGATCACGAAGAGTTTCTCAAAATATAATATTTTTAATGTGCATCTTTTTTTGCGCATCTTATGTTTTAAGTGTGGTAATGGAGATAGTGATATGTTATGTGAATTGTTGATTTTATTGTTCCTTTATATTGCAAAGGTATTTTGTAGTAGTATTTTTGAAAACAAAAGTTTCTCAAAATTAGTAAACATTCCGTGCTCAAACGAACAGGTAAATTAAATTCAATTTTCTACGTGCGCAAGTATTACTTTGACTATTAGAACACTAGTGGAAATGGCCATAGCGTTGGCCATCATTTACCCTTAAACGGTCATTGGTGATCATTTGAAATGAACGGTCGTTTGGCGTTTACAGATGGCTACTCATTGTCCATTTTGACTAGGGAACGTATGCGTGATTCTTTCAGATGANATTTTGACTAGGGAACGTATGCCTGATTCTTTCAGATGACGGGATCCGGTCATTACTACGGTTATGACGCAGTAAGTGGCCATAACAAGACCTGGTGTACTCTTCTCTAATTGGTCGGCTAGTCCAACGAGTGTGTCGTGATGACCACAATACCGCGACAGAGTGAGCGTTGGAGATGTGTAGTACCCCATCCGGTGGTTCAGGGCTACCATGTTCTCTGGTTCCAGGTGGGGCCAGAAAACATTTGTATCTGTGATATTTGCTAAACAAAGACCTTCAGTATCAATAATTAATATCAATTTTATTTTCTAACAGACGTGTACATTTAAATTAATTTAATGTCTAACTATTTTGAGATTTTATTTATTGTATCTTCAGATGTTGACGGCAAGGAAAAGTATTTTATTTTCCAGGAATTTTATATTATGATGTGTTGTAGCTAATTCGTTTAGCGGTTATGATGTAATTATTATATTTTATATAAATGTTGATTGAAACACTGAATTATATTTCAAATATTACAAAGAATGCTCTGGTATGTATCCACAATCCGAGAACTGTTTTCTTTTTGATTATTTTAAGATCTTTTTTTGTTTAATCTGTGGAACATTTGTACGTGGAAATGAAGTAAACTAATAAAATTTCTAAAATTCAACAATCTTCTCATTGTTTCCCCCAATTAGTAGAATTTATAC
>NNCF01133414.1:114188-125009 GCA_002313205.1 Laupala kohalensis | reverse complement strand
TATGTATTTATGTAATAAATGTGAATTTGTTAAAATCGAGGCGATTCCGCAAAAGAATCTTAAATCAACCTTAATCTCCCAGGCTAGTTGAAACACACTAGCACCCCCATATATATCCCTTGTGATTGTGACGTTTGGTTATTCGTTCACAACAGCTTTATTCATTACGCGCAAATTCTCATAGTCCCTTTGGCGCCAGTCATCACTTGGTTCTAGCCTCTTATTGATGAAGTAGGGAGACACGACACAATCATGTGAACAATCATAGATGTTACAAACCATTAAGAAACTGCGCGTAATATTTTCCGGAAATATGTGAAATTCCGCAGTATATTACTGCCTGTGCTGGTTCTCTTTTTATTAAGGACTCTATCTCCGATGAGCGGAGTGCCAAACGGTAAACGCGCATCAACACTTCTATAGCAGGTGAGAAGGATCAAACTCATTTTCTATATGTACATCAATTTACATTTATCATTGTTGTCTCATTAACTTATAAAATTGAAAATCGTTGATCGACAAAGTACTGTATTTTATTACACGACGATTCAGCCAGTATTTTGCCTTTATCAGCTATTTACATAAATTATGCAGTTTTCTGGTGAAATGTCATGAGTCAAAACAAAAAATAAATACAAAATAGAAGGAAAACCAAAACCAAATATTGATACCGATAATTTCTCAGTTTCTCTCGGAAGTTTAATTATATGCAGTTAAAGTAATTATATGCAGAATACATTTCCCATTGGTTAATTCACTTTTATTTGTTTGGAAATTTGCATTATGTCACACACGTTCTCCCCGAACAACTTTTGTTCCTGTGTGTCTGACAAGTTTCCGTGTGATGAAAGAACAGACATACGAATCGAAATTTCATATGGATTCGAGATTGTACGACGTACTTGAATTGAAGTATAATCCGGATTTGGAAAGAATAGCACAAATTATAATTAATGTTATCTCCAATATGTAAATGTAGATTTGTGTGTTTCAGTTATTGCATTGATATGAGGAATTACCGGGCAATTGGATTTATCTGATTCTAGCATCTTGAAAACTGTATGCAAGACCTGTGATTTCTTCGTCTGTCGTGAGGATTCATTCAGCAATGAACAAGTAGATTCCAGTAATTTGCTTAAAGATATCCCATCTAACAATTTTACTTGCGTAGAGTAAAACTTATTTCGCATCACCCCTTGTTGCAGAAAGAGTTGTTAGAAGATACTGTCGCGAAATCAGAGGTGTATTTCTCAATTACACCAGAAGTTATACACTGGAAGAAGAAGAAAACTACAATATTTATTACTGTTGGAATCCATTTCAAATTTTTTAAACTTATTTTTTAACAATTATCTTTAAAATTTACCTCTTATATGAAATATATTTGTTTATTAATACAAATAAAGTTGTTTTGTTACAAAACATGAAAATTTTTTAAATTGATTTACACGTCTCTATACTCAAAGTCATATAACTTGATTTAGAGAAAATGTAACTCAGGAGAGAAAAAAGAGAACTGGAACGCATTATCTTTATTGATTTATGGTGAAGTAGATGAAGGAAATGAATTTATTGTCCGCAACATCATGATAGGCAGTTTGTAACTGCTCTCTTGACAATAAATTAATATATAATTTATTTATTTATAGTGAGTAAAAGTAGCTTGATGTAAGTACAGGGCCACACAATGGTACAGTTAGTACACAATATAGCCAACGCTCTTATTTCGCCATCGTTCACTAGGGCAATGATAGGTGTACCTCGCGGTATGTTGGTAGTACTTTCAATTTCCTTTAAAATTTAAATCTATCGCCAACATTGGCCATAAATTGAATTCACCTGCTCTTATGACACTTGTGTTCTTTTTGCATCAAGCTCGTGGAAAGAATATTGCCTTGTGTCTTAGTTTTTTGTGCTATTAACATGTTTTTTAGAGCAAATAGTTGCCTTTGTGACTACAATTAATATTTATTCGGATATTTCTCTAATTCGTAGAAGTTAGGAACTTCTTTTAAGCAGACGTATTTCATTTTTTTTTATAAATTTACATGAGTTTGAGTATAACTACTTCACAGAAAAGCAAATTACACTAACTGTGGTAAATAACTGACCCAAGGAAAAGAAAATGTGATAATAATGTTTATGAAAATATTTAAAAACATGGTCAAAGTTTGATAAATTCTTTTGTGTTTTATTCACTCATCACATTCATTCCGAACACTGTGTTGGTGGGATGGACTGACCCAATTACTAGATCTAAAGTATCTTCTCTGCGTACTTTTAACGAATAATTTATTAACAAGCAGTTCCAAACCGATTACAACAAATTACGTTGTCACTCACTACTTCCAAAATCTTGTCACCTTTTT
This sequence comes from Laupala kohalensis, assembly GCA_002313205.1. NCBI lineage: Eukaryota > Metazoa > Arthropoda > Insecta > Orthoptera > Trigonidiidae > Laupala > Laupala kohalensis. Next base: position 122,640 of record NNCF01133414.1, on the reverse strand, counting down.
CTCGTAACCTCTGTTGTATCTGTTCTATGTCTCTTTCTGACTTCTTTCATATACAATAATTATCGCAGCATTTCACTTGGCGTAGCGTATTTGCGTTGAGTAGGGATGTTAACGAGAGAGCAGCAGGTCACGGCATTTTACATTTTGGGTCGAAAAGCGGTCAAAACTCAATATTTACTAACTAGGACCGTGAAATTTTAACGTGTGGTAGGTGAAACATCTTATAAATTAAAATTGTAAGAGCAGGACCAAAAAAAACTAAACACAAATATATACCATGATATTTGTTTCGGGCTTTTTTTCGCACTTCCCGATCTTTCTGGAGGGAAAGAAGTTTAAAGTCGTAATCGGCGCCCTGAAAGTCAATAAGTAACAAAGTTTAGGTCTTCGCCTAAATTTTCTTGATAGCCCCTGATATGAATGAGTGGACAACTATGCGAGAAAATCAGAATATGTTTGATGCTCAAAAACGCTATCAAAACCGAAATGCGATACAAAAGTTGGTGGTGAACTTGGTCGTTTTTGAGCAAATAAACCAATATACACAAACATGCTACGTTAAGTCAAACGTCGCCTTTATACAACACTAGGAATAAAGCAGCATAAAACTAGCGCTTAGAGATAATACAAAGAAAATAAAAAACAATACAGAAAAGAAACAAAAAAATAGACGTACTCGCGGAGTTTACAATAGCAATCCAGACGAAAATAAAAACCCACAAGTACTCGTATCAATGCGTTCACTTTTTATTTCTTGTTTGTAGAATTTGGAAATAGGAAACGTAGCTTACCTGCATAGGGCGATAGGAGGTAGGGACTGTTGTTAGAAGGTTGGCTAGTTAGCTGGATTTACCAACAAATTGGCCCACGTGGAGGTGTTAGTTGGAGTAGTAGTAATAGCACTAGTAGTGTTAGTAGGAGGTGAATAGAACATCGCTGTTCAGTAGTTACAGCTGAAAGTATAAACAGGGACATGTAAGGGGAAAAAAATACAATTTTTTTTCTGGTCCCGCTGGGAGTTGAACACGGAGTGACTTGGTACAGAGCAAGCATACTAACCGGATGCTCTGAACCTAACATATGGCGATCACTTTGAGCGCTTCCACTTCACCAATTGTATGCTGCATGTGTGTGTGTGTTTGTGTGATGGGGAGGGGGTAGACGACCGCATATGGTCGGGAGTTTAGCCTACTCTTAGATATTAGATTACTTGAAACCCCTGGAATCCGTGTTTTTAGAACAATCCGCAAGAGCACTTCAGTGTTAAATAATTAAACTCCTCGTCTTCTTATTCTACACTTTTTAGATGCGTAAAGGCAAAAGTTAAATCTTCAGAGACCTTTTTACACACATAAATTTTTACCAGCAGTGTGTACTGCAAACGATTATCATTTTCACACCACTTGAATACTTCATATGCAAATTTAATGTTAGCCATGAGTATTTATTTTCTTCGAATAAACACGTTTATTGACTTAACCCAGTAATTCTTGTGTCATTGAATCCGTTTTTAAAGAACATTTCACTAAAATTATTTTGATTAGTGAGCTTTCTTTGACTTATGTATATTATTACCAACTGATTACCCGGCGTTGCACATGATTTCTTCTTTTACTCCGGAAAAAATAAAACCTATATTGTAAGACTAAAATGATTTTACTTACTGGTTATTGAAACCTACGTACATCATCCTAATTTTACAAACCGGTTATTGGAACCAGTTGGATCGGACACCAGTTGGCGAGCAAATCTCTTCAGTCACAACTCGCGGACTATAATACAACAATTGACAACAATCGACGGTGGGTATGCTCACTAGCATTCAAAACAACGTTGCTCATTCATTCGCCGGCCACAGTTGCACAAAGTTGGAGTGTGTGCCATGTCTGAATTTTTGCCTTCCACTGTGGGGTGCAAAGGGCAAAAGTGCAAGTGAGCATGATCCAACAGCGACTTACCCTGGCGCACTGTCCTTTGTCATCTTTTTTATTGTAGTATTTGTAAATGGGAAATGTAGCGTGCTATTGAAGCTTATCTACATGGGGTGAAAGGATGTAGAAGGTGGGTGGTAGAGCTATTATTAGTAGGTGGGTCGCTTACCTGAGCTTGGCTCACTTGGAGGCAACACAGGCGCATAGTACACATTCGTTTTAAAAACGTTCTTCTTTCAACGCCCGTCTTTAGGAATTCGACAGCACCTGTTTTCGATTCAGGGTGATACTATGAATAGTAAATACGAAAAATAGTGTTCATCTCTAAAATCTTGAGAAATGTATCTTAAAAGTACCAAGAAAATATTGTTTTTATGAATCCAAAAGTTTCTTTATTTTGAATATACTTGAAATATAAGAATAATTAGGTTAATACAGTTGAAAATAACATTTTTTTAAATAATTAGGCATTAGGCAATAGTAACCCAGAAATGTTGCGTGCAGAACCCATAAGCTATAGCAGTTGATGTAATTTTCTTACTCCCAGACAAAACAGCGTTAGCTCCCGCAGTGATTGAAAATTGGTTTCGATCAGACGAAAACTCTTTTAGGGCAGCTAATGGTACTGTCTGTCCGCTAGACAGTCAATGCTTGAGCTGTCACAGCAAACATTAGGCTATACTATTCAACTTATTTTTTTCTGTGTGGTTAGGCATCGATGTCGCATCCCAGTCAAGTCCGGTCTGCAACAGTTCCAGTCCAGTCAAGTGGCGGTGTCCTCGATGTTTGATTCCTATTATTCTTCAATCTCATTCGCAGCAGCCAAATGCAGCGGAGCATTTTGATCTATGTCTTCTCTATTTGGATCCACTCCCCCACGTGCGAGAAACCTATGAAAAAAATTCACTTTAAAAAGAATAACAAACAAAATAAGTAATAATATCATAGGGAGTTTTAGTGGTCACCAAAACGGCATATTTTCAAGAAAGAAAATGACGAAGGGAAATGAAACATCCTTTAGTCTATGGGAGTGGAAATGTCTCTCGTGTCTGGGACTTAGGCTTCGATATCACAGTGCTGAAGAATTTCACGACAAGATATGAAATTGTGTCGGTGAGAGAAATCTTCCGTAACCGAGGGTTACAACGTCTTAGGTGTTGGCAAGCTCTAAAGCCCCAATAATAATAATAAAAAAATAAAAAAAAAATAATAATAATAATAATAATACCAAGTAGCTTCAATTCTACATCAATCTCTTACTCACAAACCAATCCCTTGAAAGTTGATCCTCAATCCTACTATCGCTATTCCTTCGAACTGGTCTCGGAGAATGACAACTACAAACTTTACTACGACAGAAACATACCAACTGACAATGAAACAGAGCACAACAGCCGTGACTTAACTCTCATAGACAAAAGAAATACAATAACTTTCATCACTGACGTCCCCATCCCCAATAACGTCAACATTCAAAAGACCTATGCTGAGAAAGTCAGAAAATAAAGCAACCCAACAATCCAAATTCAACAGCAGTGGAAAACTCGTTCACAAATTTCATGTGTGAAGAAAGACCAAATCCCTTTACCTGTATTGAGGAAATACCCCTCGGAGGTACTAAGAGGTAGTATATTATTGTGGGGAATTTTTCTCGTGTGAGATAGACGAAAAAATCACACGACGCGATGTCCTTGTCCCTGGATGTCATTCTCTCTTTTTAAGGTTGAGTTACCATTCAAAACAGACAAACGCACGGAAGATATTAATTGGCTGATCGGTAAAAACGCTGATGGGTTTTGAAACAAAAACAAGCAAACATTGGTATGAAACTAATTAACGTATGAGTCAATTTTTGAATAAGTATTGAGTGAGAAATAGAAAATTAATTATGTTAAACAATATTTTACTTTAATATTTATTTTAAATAATAATTTTTTATTTTAGATCATAAAAAACTTTCTTCTGCGAAACGTATTGAGTACATACTAAATTTTAACTTAGTCATTACATTCTGTGTGTTTTATGGGAGCGTTCAACCCCAGCTTCGCATGGGTATTCTTGTTGCGTTACATTTTTACTCTTTGTTATACTATGACAAGACAAAAACATAAGCCACATATTTCGTTGTACACCAAACTGTCTCTGCCCCTAAGGCATTTTTACTTCTCAGTATATGTAGTATGTAGATATTACGCTTTACGTGAAACATTTCGATTTTAAAATCATGTCAAATAATTGAAAACACTGGCGGTATTAGGACGTCCTATCAACAATTTTTTTTACTTTCAATTGCTTCAAAAGAAGGAAACTTTGCTCTATTAACATGTAAATGAACACATTTTTAAAAAAAATTAAAAACTGTACAATATAAAAGACAAAAACAAATTAACAAACAGTTTAACCGAAAAACATTGACGAATACTTATTGTAGCTGATTTTAAACGCACTAATTTTACATGCACATTTCCACCATTTAGTCACTTGAACGCCTTGATGAATGTGGTGGGAATCGGAAATGTTGCAAAAATTAATTCTATAGTCAGTAATAGAACCAACATATTGTCGCGTTGGGCGTTGCTATGTATATATTTAGCGTTGTCTTTGTCCTGTCGTGAAGCGCACGTATGCACTTTCTATTGAGGACAAGTACACGTCGCAGGCAGACGAGTATGTAGGACAGTGTGACGCGGGTGTCAGAATGTATATAAATATATCACGAGAGGGAGACTCATTCTCTCAGCTCTCGCACTTCTCTCGCTTAGTCACTCAGATCATGACGGTCCCTACGACCATTATGTAGTACGCTGACGCGGGCTCATTTTCGGCCATCCATCTCGCGACCAGTTCACGTCTCGTGCACCTTGGTTCGATAACCGACAGAGGGCGCGACTACGCCACCTGTAATGACGGACTCCTCTACTGCCTGCGGCCTCGTCCTAGTGTTCTAGTGAGTTCTAAATAACTTACACCTACATGGCGTTTATCTGTCGGGACTGACAAACCTTCCAACCCCTACCTCACCTTTCCCCATTTCCTTTCTCTCCAACCCTCCCCATGCCGCCTTCCGTCAGCCTAGAAACCGCTTGCTAGTGTTGATCAGCCAAAGGAATCCGCGACAGTCCCAACGTCGGGAGAGGATAGGCCCCAGAGGTAATAATTAGAGTACTCGCTTGGCAATAGTTAGAGTAATTCCCTATTCAGTTTTGGCGTTTGGTTAATAAAACATTGATACATATAAACTATAACAAAGGTTTAATAATTGAATTTGCAAATAAGCTCGAAGAGAGCTTATAATTAAAAAGTTATAATGATGCTCCCATAAGTAAATGATTACATAGTTATGTTAAATGGCCTTATCGGAGCGAGAGATCAATATATTGCATTAACATGTCCTAAAGACGTCAGGGTCCGTTAGAATGTTCCAAATGCTTCTAATTACCGTCAATACAGATCGTCATCAGAACTGTTGTCGGCTGCGCTCCGTGAAGCTTCTTGCGTCCCGTCACATCGTCGGACACGTCACATCGTCTCCAGCGAGTTCCCCATAGAAGAGATGATGATCAAGAAGAAGAAGGCGAAGAGAAGAGCTCGGATGGGCGGTTATCAATTTAAGTAACCCTGAGGGGTGTGCGGGGGTATTGGTGTGTAACTTCCCGAAAGCGCAACGAACCCTGGAACCCGCCCTCATAGGGGTGGGGGATTCCATGTGGATATTTGAAGGNGGAACCCGCCCTCATAGGGGTGGGGGATTCCATGTGGATATTTGAAGGTATTGAGGAGCTCTTCATGGTTAGAGAAGACATTGGGAAGGGAATCGTTGCACACGGCTACGATAACTTATGGAGATGGTAGGGCGTTGTCTTATACATTCAAATGCAATTAGGAAGGAGGGAGGAATGTCACATGGAGGGGGTGACAAAATGCAGCTGCGTGGTAAGTCACATACTTGTAAGTCAACCCGATCTTGACCGCAGAGAAAAATAAGTTCCCTGGGAACCTCACCACAGAGATGAGACAAACAGGAAAAGGTTCTTATCTCTCGCGACTGACGCCACGGGGTTCCGTCTGGCGAGTGACGATTAAAATGACACTAACTATTTAAACTATCGATTTAAACATCTGCCCAGGAAAGATATTATAAAACTCTTGCGTAATATCAGCTTTGCGTAATATTATAAACCTTTGCGTAATGTCAGCCCCGTGACAATATAGTAAAACTATGTAATGTTTGAAAATGTAAATATTTAAAAATTGTTTCAAGGTATTAAGCCGCGTCGACATTTTGTAACGAAATTAAGTTTCTGCTGTATATAATGTTTACTATTTTAGCATCTTCTAATGGGTTTAACTTAAAAATAAATGAAAGTGCAAATAATTACTCTTTCCTTTTTTCTCCTCACCGAAGGTAATCTGGAAGGGTCGACATTATCCTTCTACCTGACATGGGAGGTTTCTTCACTGGGGGTTTTCTGGGCTGCGGGATTTCTTCACTACACTAAGATTACTTCAACGCGTACATCTCCATGCCTCGCCGTAACGCAGTGTAACAGAAAGCCTCGTCTCCCCAGGGTGCCTCTCATGAATTTTCCCAATGCTTACCAAGCTTTCGAAATTACAGATTTACACTATCAGATATCATTAAATTTTGTGGTTATAACTCCTATTCCTTTCATATTCATATATATTTCAAAACGTGAACTCAAACACGAATAGACAGACTATATAGAAAGTACTTCTTTTTTTATCTGTACTTACTGCAAAACTTCGACGTTGTTTGTTTCAGCAGCGCGGGTAAGATGTTGACGGATGATATCTGTTGGCTGAAAACAAATATATCAATTGAACAAATACCCATAAAAGTTACATAATGAAATACAATAAATAGACTGTAGTGTTGAAAGACGAATTATTACATAGGGGTCATTTAACTAAGAATATAATATTACTTTTTTACCTCTTGTTAATTTAACTGTAATTTCTTAGGATTAGATCACAAATTAAAATTCTCGAATTATTATATTCCGATCATACAATTGGACGCGCAGGCAGTACGTAAAGACTAAGGAGTACGAAATACTGTTATTGCGATGTTAAATTAGAAAGAGATAGAGACTACTAGTATTTGATTGGCAAAACGCAATGACCCTTGACGGAATATCCAGACGTGACGAATACCAGACAGCTGATTGNACGCAATGACCCTTAACGGAATATCGAGACGTGACGAATACCAGACAGCTGATTGGGGGACGCATGACTAAGGAAGACTCTCTGACTAACTGAAATTAACCTAAAACGAAGAAGACGAGAAGAAAAGGTCTTTTTACGAGTATCTTTGAAGCGTTAGGTTGAGCACGTTGAGTGCAAGAAATTAATTCTGTGGGATCGCCATTTTGAGGGTGTTCCGAAAACGTGTATAAGGGAGGAATTCTTTGCGAGTAATATTACGCAGTGATAGAAGATCACGAACTTTTTTTGGTGATTTTAATGGTTATAGTACTCCCAGCGAAAGAATAGTAAAGAGGCAGGGACCTAAAAAGCCACGTGAAAGTCGAGGAGCTAATGTCAGCATTGTGAGATCACCTTCTCCTACTCTCGGTATAGACACGTGGATGTTTTATTCGTGTCAGCGGAATCTTTGTGAGTTCATGTTCGGGTGCTGCCGCCTACATCAGCCGATTCGTAACTGTCAGTAATTGATATGCTGTCTGTGACGGACAGAGGGCTTGATCTAACCTTTGGGCGCAAGTAGGCTGTAATCTTCAATGAAGATTCTGAGAAATATTCTCACAGAAACTTATGATTTCTTATTTATCTGTATTTTTTACATATATTACTTACAATGAGCTCTTTTAGATGGATTGCTGTTTCCCATTTTTTTTCTATGATAGCCAGCTCCAAAGCAGTGACTCCATTGGAGTCTGGTAGGCACAAGTCTGAACCTCCATCAACCAACGGCTTCAACACTTCTTTGGCCCCGTGTAATGCCGCGATGTGAAGAGAAGTTTGACCGTTTGAATCTGTCGCATTAATGTCGGCTCCACGAGAGAGGAGAAGTTGTACAACTTCCTCTTTATTACTTAACGTACCAATGTGCAGGAGAGTTTGACCTTCTGAATTAATAACATTTACTGCAGCTCCACGCTCAAGGAAGAGTCTGAAAGAAAATTCACATAGTCCTCCTTTAACGAAATGTCTTTAAAATGTCGCGTTTTAATTTTTCCAATAAAATATTATCTCAAAATAATTTTGAGTTTATGAACAATAGATGCGCCAAAATGGGTATGTATTGATGTGTCGCGTTTTTGGCAATGGAGGTCGCACGTGACTTTCAGGTGAGGGAGATGCCTGGATGAGAAGAGTATATTTGTGTGTTGTTGTACGCTAAGAAGGCGAGGAGTAATTTTAAGAAGTATGTGCAGAGGATTGGAAAGGATGGAGATACGGGTTGTTTGTGTGGCAGGGGTGAAGAAGATGAAAACCATAAACTTTGGACATGTAATTTTTCGGACGAGGAACGA
>NNCF01133414.1:72648-103045 GCA_002313205.1 Laupala kohalensis | reverse complement strand
CCCCCCCCACTATTAATGAGCTATTACACCTCCAAATTTTTTTGTGGAGTTCTTAGGCAGTCTGTATGTTACGCACGAAACCTAATTCGACCATTGAAAGAATAATCGTCGAAAACTAGTTTTGGTAGGAGCGGTTATTCCAGAACTAGTTTCCTGCAATTTCAAAGCGACTAATATTATAATATTGTACTAACATTTTTATATTTTTGGCAAAAGAGGTTCGTCTAAAACTAGTTCTGTCATCGCAACAATAACAAAGTTTTTTGTACTCGAANGACCCCAAAACCGGAAGTAAAGTATTTAGTATAGTTAAAATATTATTTTCATTAAAGAAGTTGTAGGGAAAATAGCCATTTCCCGCATTTCAGTGTTACTTATGTTGGAATTGGAAGTAAATTATTCATCGCGAGTAAATTTTTCCACGGAATTTATTAAAATGCATTTAATTCGATACGCTGGGGTGAATATTATTCTTCTACACAAGAGACTGCAGACACCCAACTTGCTGTTTTAAGCTATTGTTATTCATATAATTTTTATTTTTTTTTAAATCTTAGTTTTTTGATGGGTGCAAAGGGTTAAAAAAGTTTTCATGTTTTTGTCAGAAAAGTATATGATCACGAAGAGGATAATAAACCAATTTTGATGAATTCTTGGAGATTTACAATATAATAACGGTCATTTGCAATTCTTACTGTTCAATGCTTCGTTGAGTTTGAATTGATAGTTCAAATAAGCAATTTATCTGAACGTAAATGCGAGTCGTTTTGAAGTCCGACGAGAATCATGCTCAGCATTCAACACTCCGAACGAATGCCGCCTCTGAATCGTTCGAAGATTCACAGCCGAAGCGTTACGAATTTTGTTGTGCTAGTTTATGTAAGGAGTTGCTAGAGGTTCGTACCATGGCAGAAGGGTCTGAAATAATTTTTGTCCGAGCCCTCTTTATATTAGTCTCGGCCCGAATTAACTTTAAGCCGACCCGAAATATCTTTGGACCGAGCCCGATATAATTTTAGGACGGCCTGAAATATCTTCGGACCGGCACGAAATGCAAGAACCATCTCTTGAGGATACCTGATATATCTGTAAATTATATTGTTGGTTCTTTAGATGTTATATCAGGAATGCGATACCCAATGAAATAAAATATTATGCACAAATAACATAAAAAGATAAATAGATGTGTGATTAATATTTTGTAATTAAACAATCTAAGTTTTTTAAGAAAACAACAAACAAATAAATCACAACAATGTAAAATTAATATTAATGGTTGAACTTATGCAATAATGATTAAAAAAACTCACAGTCACGATCAAAAGAAGACATTGGTCAAATTAACAAACTTCCTAAGAGCATAAAGCGATAGGAAAATTGAATAAATAAAGCTGTCAGAAAGAGCATTGACTGAAGTTAAAAACAGCTCATTACTATCAAGCAGGATACCCATGGCACATGAGCCTGAAATGCTTGACCCGGAATTTCAGGCTTTTTCGCGGCCCAAAATATTAAGACGGTCGGAAATATTGGACTGCGAAAACCCCTGAAATTTTGGCCCGGCACGAAATTCGTCGTTCAGTGGCGAAGTGACGTTGGCGAGGAGGGTACAGTGGTGGCAGTTTGCCCTAGACCCCAAGAAATGGGTTCCTCTAATTATACTTCACGAAAAACATTTCTTAACACAAAATACATTAAAATTGGATAGTTAAATACGGAAACATTTGTCGTTTTTGGCTCTTATAAATATTCTCTTGAATATTTATTCATAAAGTATCTATAAGTACCTTGTATACGACGTACTTAGTATGATAGGCCAACCAAGAGTGTACACTAAAAAAGGTATTGAGATATTTTCGTACGTCTACTTGCTATTTAGACCTAGCGCTTGGGGGAGAGGTGGAAGAGAAGGAGAACTTGACAAGCCATTAATATGCTAAACAAGATTTAAATGAGCATGTAAACTATATGTCATTAAGAATATGGGTGAGTTTCGTACTACTTAATCTACGTACTACTTAATCTACGTACTAGTCCGTACTACTTAATCCACGAGATTTCGTTTCATTCAAACTTTACTCTTGAACAAGATTCGCACTTTAATTATCTCTCTGTTCATGATTTTAGAAAAGAAGGGAAGGTATCATCGGTGATAAGGTATGAAAATATAATTTTCACCGTTACTTGTTGGTTTCTCCTTTACGTGACCAATTACAACTTTTTATAGATTCCCAAGGTTTTTAATTTTATATCTTTGTAACCTTTTTGAGACTACTTCAAAACTTCTACTCGTGCCTAATTAATATTTGTCTTTGTAATTTTAACTAACAATTTTATTGAGAAGAGACACTCAACTCGTAAAGTCCAAAATTTATACAGATATCAGCTGGAATAGTGGCATAGTTCAGGGAAATTTACATAGTGGAGTGTTCAGGGAAATTTATATTGTCGCAAAACACTTACGACCGAGCACCCATTGAAGAAATAATTTACAAATAAATATTGTCAAAAAAAGTGGTCACAGAATTTATATTGTCTCATGAAAAATAAGAAATTGTTTGACAAACAAATAAATGTTGAAAATCCAGATACAAAATGTATATGAACATAATGCAATTTACTCGATATGCAATTCCAATCTAAGAGCCCAAAGGCAGTAGTGGATCAAAATTTCTACACCATATATTTATATATCTTTAGAAACAATTAATCAGCTTCAAATTTTCTTTTTAAATATTTGTTCACTCGCACAATAAAATCCATGGCTTACTAAAGCGAAATCTACCTTTTCCCCGAATTTGGAATACGTTGAACAATAACTGTTCCTCGTTTCATCTCTGTAGGTAGCAAATTATTTTATAAATTAATCAATTGTCTGCTCATTGTGGTACCCAAGACAGAAATGACGCTATTCGCTGTAAATGCTCACGCGTCTCTTGAAGGGTTTTTGCACACCCAAAGTGACATGTCATCATACGTGACTTCTGTAGTCACTTCCAATGTCGTTTAAGTACTTCCCCTTGTCGGGTTCAAAACCATAGCACCATTATGAATGGAGTGGGGTCTCATGGTTGTTTGCAGACGGTATTGTCCGATTCTTACTGGCAACCTAATCAATTCAGCTTCTTACTCTATAAATTTGAGAAGTAAAGAGCTAATCTTACATCTCTGTTGTCCTTAGCACCATGTTCCAATAAAATACGAGTGGTCTCCACAATATTTTCTGCATAAGGGTTATAGCAATTAAACACTGAATTTAAGAGTGCTTTACTTAAGATGCTAGGATGGAAAGAGGTCTGACGTAAGATTTCTTGTAGAATTAAAAGGTGGCCTTGCTGAACAGCCCGATTCAGTAGAATACTTGACCAATGTCTTTCGTCGGCCTTCACAAAAAAATCCTGCAAAGAGAAAATAACATATAAAATTATTTTGCACTAATTGTGCATCTCTTAATGTACGATTATGCTGGAGCAACGATAAAGCAATACGAGCAAAAAAGAGTGAAGCGGAGAAGCGAACGGCGCGACTCCATTAATGCTCCGTTAATGCTGGGGTGACATTACGAGTTATTGAGACGTCTGCGCATGCGCGGATGCTCAAAGCCTCTCAACCTGCGTTCAGCTGATCGTTCAACATAACCTCACTAAATTTACCAGTTGAATTAATTTCCATAGTCACATCGTCTGTTATGGTTTGAATCCTTTTTGCACCACCACGCAACTCTTCGGTGGACGCAACTTTTACCAATTGCTCAAAATCCATCGCAGAACAATGTAATACAATTTCTAAGCCACAACAACGGCGACCCTAGCTTTGAAAAGAGCGAAAAAGCTGTACCGAAGGATTTTCGTGGCTTTTATAGTTGGTCGCAGCGCCGACTTAAACGCCCTCATTTGTCATCACGTGAAGATTAGCGATCCGTTGGTCTTCTTTTTCCTCTTATCGCTAATCGTTGCTCCAACATGATCGTACCCTCAGATGTATAATATTGCTTTATAATATCTGCAGTTGTTATTTACAAACTTGGCCTTTTTGCATTTGAAACATCTCGTTGACTTTTGACAAATCGACTAGTATTGAAATTCGTTAACAAATACAGTTCACTGAAATAAATCAAAATATCAACTGAAACAAAAATGAGCTTAAATGTTCAACAATAAGTTTTCTATACTGTAACGTTTCATCTGTAACATCACTCTTTTCTCATATAACGGGTCAGGGTTCGAGAATTATATAATCTATTGGGCATTAGGGGAGTCAAGACTACATTGATGCAGAGAAAGAACTTAGGTGATTTCAAAAAAACAAACTTTAATACAAAACACACAATTGCGTAGATGCAACACTAGAGAAAACAATATAAAAACTAATTATTTTTGATCTTAATTAGAGAGTCACTCATTCACGAAATTCAAATTAGTCTCCAGGATGGCAACCTTACAAAGAGATGAAAGAATTTTATTGCGAAAGAACAATCAAATCTTCACCGACGAATGATTACTCGCAGTAGAATGAATGTACAATGGTTCTAGACTGAATCTTAAATGGTCTCAGAATAATCTAAGAGAGAATGTTCTTAAAAATAGAATAGTGGTATTTTCGTCTCAGCGAGAGCTTTTGTTACCTGTCTTCCTTTCGTCGTTGCCTACTGTCTTCTTCTGAACCGGACCTATCATAGCTCTAGAAGTCACAGTTACAGTTTCACCGATTCTCTGATTGGTTTCCGATTCGAACTGACTCTTCCAACCGACATTCCCTAATTCCATATTTTCAGGGTTTTTTTCTAGTCTCCGTGAACACCTGCAATAACTCAATGATTTTTAACCGTCCCTTTAAATCTTTCGAGAAGCTTCTACCAGTGATTTTTCCGTTTCTGGTCTTTTGATTGACATCTCATACGTTGTAGATGTTCGCGTTTTTTCCAACCGTCTTCAACTCTCACATTTTGTAACAACTGAATTTTTCGTTCATTGTGCTCCTAATTACTTACAGTTAATTGGAAGTCACAGTACTCGCGATTTGCAGTTTTTGCAATAGCTTCCTTACATCCTAATTAACGTCAAACTTTTCAAATTTTTCCAAAAGTAAATAAAAGTATAATACACTTTCATTCACTTTAAATGTTCCATTGCTTTTGTAGATATTTATTTATTTATTTTTGTGACAACACTGATGATGGCCGCCACGCGTCCGAAAAGAACTTATGAATTAATAAACGAGAACAAAATATGATAGTATGGCTACATCTTCTTTATACTAAAATGTAAGTACTACCAACATCACATTCGAGGGGAATTTAAATAAAATAATTTATTTACCGGACCAGTGTGTTCCACATGCTGGCCGAAAGTCCAGTTCAGTAAATGGTCTTTCTCATCCCAGTTTTCAGTTCCCAGTCCATTCTTCAGAAGTTTCTCCACCCCATTCATGTTCCAACTCCACGCAGCTGCGTGGAAAGGCCACTTCTCTGCTAGCATTTCATTCAGGAAAGTTTTTAATCGAAAGGAATCATTGAAACCGCGCATGCGTAATACTAACTTTCGAGCGCTACTCGATGACTTTGAGTTCCTCCATATCCATTTTGCAGCAAAAAACTCAGCATATGTCTGATGAACAAATGTGAGCCTTTCCTTTCCACTCAACCAAACCATTCCTAACTTTTCTTTTCCATTTAACAAGGAACTGTTGCTCTTTACGAACTTCTTCAAATCTTCAAGGGGTAAGTTCCAAAAATTAATATAACCATCAAACTAGAGGAAACGGGAAANGGAATAATTGAGAAGTCCAAGTACACCATTAAATAAAGATTTTAACTGGACAAAAATCCTCCAGACATGAAACTTGGCAGAAAGTTAAGTTTCGGGGTCACTTTAATCGGAAAAGAATATCGGATACTCTCAGAGGATCCTGGTGGGGGGTTAAAAGAGGCCCCAAAACTGTTTTTTGTAAATATCTCAAAAATTACGCAAGATATCAAAAATAGTTGAAAGTAAAAAGGATTTGATACAATTTGCAACAAACTTGCACATAAGTAATTTTTTCGTCAGACGCACAGAAACCGAGATACGAGCGCTCAAAGTTGAGACCTTTTTCTGCAATTCTCCGTTTAAGGCATTTTTACGAGAAAAAAAAGAGAAAATAGCATTTTTTATATTTTAGACCGATTTTTGTGCAGTATAAAGCGCTAAATATGGGTATTTAAATGTTTGTACATATACTACCATGTATTTGGATACAATTTTTGCATTTNGCAGTATAAAGCGCTAAATATGGGTATTTAAATGTTTGTACATATACTACCATGTATTTGGATACAATTTTTGCATTTACGTATTCATGCACACGCACATACGCACAGATAACGAAAATAAAAAGTGCATTATTGAAGTGTTTGTACTGTACACATTAATATACACTCAAATCAGCCTTCACTCAATGATATAAAGTATTTGAAATGTTGTTACACATTCAGTGATATATTGAGGAATTCTGTTAAAAAGTATCGTATCAGAAAATATGCTTTACGAAACTAAACTGAAAATTCTTTGATTTTATAATGAACATACCCCAAAGATACATGACACATTCCAGTTTTCAATAAGAAATGATCTCTCAAATGACGTATTCAGAAATATCGAATTAGTTGAAACATATTATTCAATGAATCGTAATAAAAACCCAATATGGTTAGGATTTTGACTTATATTGAGGACATGGGTGAGCAAAAATTCCTACGTGTAGGAATGATTCTTTATTTATAGTTTCTTTGTTTTAATGCTTTAGCAACTGGATGAAAAATTAGAAATCCCTGATCAAATTGAAGTATTTAAAATTGAAATGTTTATTACATCTCGTTTCAATAGTTCTTTGTCCCTTTGGATCCAAAAGTTCGCTTTATGAATGAATGCTTCGCAGTTATGTGTGTTTTAAATACTTAAAAAGTTTGGTAGATACCTACATATCTGATAATTCAAATACATTATGCTTGTATTATTATCTTCCACGTTGGACTTCCTGTAATTTTCCTCATTGACTAAATTCAAGGAAAGCGCCTCAAAGATATAATAGTAACAGTCTTCTTTTGCGACAAACTTTTTACTGCATCTCAAAAACTGTGCGACGTGCAGAAATGTTGTTTAGCAATCTTTACGCAGAATTAAATGAAGAATAAAAATTGTTGTATACGTTTTTATAAATTTCTAATTTTTAGGAAACCGGCAGTGGAGCGCGATGTGTAAAATGAGTCGGTATGAGCTGTCCAGAAATTGGCTTCTATTCCCAATGCATTCAAATTAAATTCTCTAGTTTGGTTTGGATGAATCAATTTGTACGTGTGTTATCGGGGGAATAAAATTCTTCACANTGAAAATAGACTTTAGTGGAGTCAACTTGTATAGTTTTGAAGAGATTCCGCATTGGTTTCTCGACCGAGTACAGTAGTTACATTATACATACTTCATAAATTAGACAGAAGAAACAAGTCTAGAAAGTCCAAAATAAATGTATGTTAGATAAATTGATTTAAAGTAATATGGTGTTGAGACATGTCTCCAATTTATAAAACAAATATGAGAATAAATACTTTCCTTTCAATTCTTCTGAAGTATTCACTGTTTTCTTAACTAAAAAATATTGTCTCTTCTACTTACCAAGTACAATACAGCACATTTTTCGTATGTTTCACTTAAATCTTGAAGCAACAGATTTTCGGCATTGTATCTTTCTTCAAATTTCCTGAGCTTAATGTCCACAAACGTTCTGAACAAATGAAGCAACGAAAAATTTCTGACATCATATCCTGCAAGATGCAAACATATACAAACTAATTTTAGTGTACAGAGATGAAGGTTGATGGAACAATGTTGTTGTGCATATTTTTCTTCCGTGTACCTCCATTTGAAGATACGGGGTAACTTTGGGCCGAGGAAAAATGGCGACGAATCGGAAATCGAACCCGGGACCCCTACTTTTATCGCAAGGGTATTGACCACTACACCACCAGTTTTCCGTCCACAAGTGTAATCCATTTCCACTCAGGACTAATCCTGAATGACCTGAGACTCATCCATATACGGGAGATAGGTAAATCAGATACACAAAATCGGGGATCCATTCGGGTTCGGGAATCGTTCTATATAATTCCCTGCCCAAGAATATAAAATATATTATGAAATTGAATCTCTTCAAATCTGCGGTTAAAAACTACATCCTGCACAAGTGCTTCTACAATGTAAAAGAATTTATTGATTTTAATAAAAGTTGAATCCGTCTTGTACTTTATCACACCATTGCTGTAGTATTTTTTAAATAACTTGTAACAATTTCAAAAACTATTTTCTTGCATGATTGTTTTGTCTTATGATATATATTAATTTAGTTTTACGTGTACTCAACTTTGGCACGGTTGTGTACATTAATTCTGTAGCCCCATCCTGGTCCGGGTTTTGGTCCGGTTTTCCTTCGGGTAGAGGCGGATATCTTATACAGGTTCTCTAGGCTTTGTCTAGGGGCATGTTCATTGTAGTAATAAATCGTGTTATTTCAATTCTTATGATATTTAAACACTATACTCAGAATAATCGATAGTTCGATAATAATTTGTACATGTAAATTTTTTTGCGTAAAATTACAAACATATTGACATTCTATTAGTATTATAACTCGCAGCTAACTTTTTATCTTATCTAGGAATTTTTGCTGATATTTTCGAATTCGCCTCTGCCTTAGTGCCTTTGATCGGAATTGATGGGATGGTCCCTTGCTTGCTTCCGGAGAGTAAATTAGTTTATAGTCCTCCACGTGGTCATACGCAGTTTGTACTGCTTTTTTGGCAATAAATTTATTATTTTTATTATTATCATTTGCTGCTCTGCCCCTTATTCACCGGATTGAAAATTATCCACGGAAGACAAAATTCTGCTAAATCAGTATGTTCATGGTACAATATCATTCATTATTTTCACGAGGTACTGTCCTTTTAGTTTATTTTAATGTGATCTCAATTACAAAAAAATATTAATTACGGTTGTAGCCTACCCCCGCCTTCAGCACGTACCACTTCCGCCAGCATCACCAAATGAAGCGGCGTGGACAGAAGCTGGTCAACCCTCATCGATATGAGCTCAACGATTTCTTTGGCTTGACTCTCCTTGCTTTCTTGGCTCGTGGAGGTTAACTTTGAGGTTAGAATCCGACACTGGTCTTCTTTTGTTAGGGATTGCAGCGCCAGCGGTGGCGACTTCAACAAGCTCCTCAGAGACGCTTCGTCCTGTGCATACACATAAATCTGGGCTATATTAAAAAGTAAACAAATAATTAAGCATTGACAAAATTGAGTATGTATATAATGAAAATATTTAATTCTAGAAAAAAAAATCTAAAATTTTGTTTCCAAAAACTCAACTTTGAACCAGTTTCCCAAGGAAATTCTACATCCATTATTTACGTATATAAATTCATAATTCTGATAAGTTAATAATTACTTTCACTTTGAATTTCACGTTTTACTTCATACAAATGGAGGGAATTTTAAAACAAAGTACACAAACATTATTGGACCAAATAATCGTTCAATTTAATCCATGTGCAAAACAATCGATTTGAATATAATCGATATTCTTTCCAATAAGTCGCATGCAATAATCAATTCTTGTATAAACCACTCTGAAATCACATATCCCTTCTGTGATTGACAGGGTGGTTTTATTATTTTTTATTCATTATTATTATCATCAATACGCAAACATCCTAGGAATTTTCACTCCTTTTCTACGTAACTCGAACGGAGCAAATCACACAAATGAAGTATCGTACTTTAGTGCATTAAAAGACGTGTTGATGATTTCCTATTGTTTCATCTTTCCATTAAAAAATAACATTTCGAGATAACATTTAAAAATTACATCAAGAAAAGATGACACTGTGTTAAATCAATAAATCTCTTGTCAAGATTTTCATCGACCAACATGAAAACTGTTCAATCCCGGTTTGGTCTACGCTCTAAAGATATTTTCTCCGATTAATTATTTAAAAATAATGTGGAGACTACAAAACAATACTCGCAAAGAATTGTACGTGAGTTACTCATATTATTTATAACTGCTCTGATGTCCCGTTTACATTGTTAGTGTTAAACACGAAACCAATTGAAACGTATCAACAACTAGAAGATATGGAGGAAATGAGTTTGAGGAAACGTTCATATTTTCATACAGAATATTGATTAGATTCATTTTTCCGTGCGATTTAATTCTAGTCTTGTAAAAATTCACGAAAGCGGGAGGGAGTACCTCTGGTCTTGTGGACACCCAAACGCGTCTCACACGTGTTTGAGTCAGAAGCAACTTCAGCAGATCCTGCGTTACTTTTGTGAAAAACGGCGCGATTTCGTCCACGCCATCTATTAATACGCTCACTGCCCCACTAGTCCGGAAGGTTGCCTCCAGGCACAGCCGCGCAGGTCCTTTCTTCGCCCCTGCTGCTACCGCCAACAGTTCCATCAAGTGGTCCACCGTCAAATCTTTTTCAAAGAAAAGGATTACATTTTATAACCGCAAATCCTTCACTTACTACCCAGTTGCACAACGTGCTTGGGATTTTGGATACCAGAGGGAATATAAAGATTTTTTTAAAATTTATTTATTTAATGCCTTTAGTCTATGATCAGGTCACAAGGCCTAATCTTCCATCTAACCGTTGGACATGGGTAAGGGAATTGGGAAGGAGAGATGTTGGGTTACCGGGAAACTTACGGTACTGAATTTGCCAGGAGTAGGTGAGGAAAACCTCAGCTGTAAACCTCACCTAGTTCGGTCGAGTAGGGTTTGAACCTGCGCTTTTAGGGGTACCAAGCAAGCGACGACGCTACCACAGGACCACCGCTTTACTCAAATCTTCGAAACGTGATGCGAGTCGAAAAATAGAAACAGGGAACTCACCATCACAGAAATAAAACAAAAAATACAAGTATCACTCAGAAATATGATTGACGAGAATAAAGAAGATACCCAAACATACATACACAAATTGAGAAATGTTTTAAAAAATTGAAAATTCTCAACACTGCTTCGTAATCCACGCATCTTCAGCAAATGTCACTTTCATGTACGTGAGCAATGGAACGCTCTAACGCACAACTCACACACATACGCGTACAAGTTACATGAAATGAAATTTACCACACCTATGCGTGAGTTGCATGAAATGAAATTTACCACACCAACATATACACAGTTCACACACATAACCACTGTATGTGTGTTTTTTGTGGGGCATTACGGCTCGTCATCTAGGTCATTTGAACCCTAAAATTCTGTACAGGTAGGGAAAATGCAGTTACGTACTAAGGAGAGCCAACATGACTCTCCCCATGTGTGGGACTCGCCGAATGACTCAACCATACCACTAAAAACCCTTTTGAACTACAACTCGAAACTCGATTATCAACATATCTCAAAACATTACACAAATCATTACAAAAAGAAATAAAATAAAAAGAAAGAAAGAAAGAAAGAAAGAAAGAAAGAAGAAAGTGAAAGATACCCTAGCGTCGGGATCGAAAAGAACAAGAGGTGACCAAGGAAGGTCAGGAAAGAGAAAGGAAGGAACCTAGCACATAACCACTGTGGTTCAGAGATAAGATTAAAGGGGAGAATATAGCATGTGCTCGCAATTACGGGCAACCAAGGTCCAGACATGGCAACTCCTGATCCGGCCATGAGCTGATTCAAAGGATCGCGCAGCGTGCAAAGGATGATGCCAAACTCCTGACCACTTATACAACTTTGCTGTCAGCGACGGACTGGTGATGGGGAACTGCGTTGTGTCTCGAACACCCAAGAAGTTTAACACCCAACTCAATAATCTTGCTCTCAATGAACTAATCTTCATCATATTACATTCAAGCGATTTCCGCAAATGGATAGCCATTAATTGACCTAATAATCTGAATAATGCTAATAGTTTACCAACAGTCGCCTCACAATGTTAATGATCGACGGATTCGTCTGTACGTGCTTGAGCGACGCTACTCTCGCCGGGTAATCGCCGTTTCTGTAATATTCTAGTGACATGAATTTAACGCGCTTCGACAATGAGAATTAAATAACAAAATACATTTTTACCATTACGATTATACCGCATACGCGTCCGTCTAAGAAACAGCTGAGGTAATAAACCTCAAATACACACCAGTCTATTTTTTGANTAGATGTGTATAAGAGACAGGGGATATACAAATACACCTCTCCCTGAATACTCAAAAGAACAATATGAAAAAATAGACTAATGCAATTCAAATTTTGTAGATGTAAATCACAAGTATACCGTTTTTTCAAAGATTGCTCTTCGAGTGATGTGCGTAACTGCCAGGTACGTAACTCATACGATATCGGGGTTATGCTTTTAATTCTAAAGTAAATTAATAATTTTAAAAAAATACTAAAAACACGCTTGTATTAGTAATGCACTCAAAAGTAAAAATAAATAAATTTCTTCATAAGCTTTTTCTGATTGATTAAAAATCCCATTGTACGAACATTTGCTCACTCTAATATGTACGGCATATAGGAGGCTACATGCAACCAGTAGTAGGTTGATGTGAGTTGAACTGATCGATTTTACAACAGATAATGCCCCACGCTTTTATTTTTGCAAAGAACAAAATATATTTTTCAACCCGCTTCTGACTTAGGGCCCTTGATCAGATTGGGATCTCCTAGCTTGCTTCTGAAGGGTAAATTGGTTTATTGTCCTACGCATGGTCATACGCTGTTTGTATTGCTTTTTTGACAATAAATTTATTTTTTGTTGTTTTTAAATTCGTTGTATAAGCAAACGTTCGAACAATGGGATTTTTAATCAATAAGAAAAAGCTTATAAATAATTTTTTTTATTGCATTACTAATAAAAGCGTGTTGTTTAGTTCTTTAAAACCATTAATTTATTTTCAAATTTTTAGTCTTCAATGAACTCTTATCCAAATTATTTCATATTAGAATTTTTCGCGATTTAATTGTGACAGTAGTAGTTTTAATACGTAAATTGTGAGATCAAAGATACCTCATTGATTTGATTCTTCTGCTCGCATCCTCTCCATTTTCTTAGCGCTTCACAGTTACATGGGGTCTTTCCAGTTAATTTTGAGCAGTCAAGTTTTTCTATACGCAAACCATTCAGCGATTACGTAAGTCTGTCCAGAGGAAAAAAGTCGCGATCCCAGATAGACCACGGCATGCATTTCATCTGTGGTTGATGCCCAGTTTAGGATCAGCGGTAACATCCGCCTTTCGGCGGTGCAGTATTTGTATTTAGCAGGAAACTGTAATGCTACAGGGATGATTACGTGTACACAATCCGGACCAAAATCTATGCGGACTGATGGGATATCCGTCTCGTACATTTCGCATCGAAAGTGTGTCCAGATGATTTCAGTGATGAAACCTATTTCACCGTGGACCAGTCCTTTTACCATTTCAATATTTGACCGCAACATTACTTTCGATCCCTCAAAACCTGATAGCTTTTTAGGAAGATCTCCAGTCTTATTGATACTAACGGATATTATCGATTTCAGTTTGGTGTTACCAAGATTGCGCGTTGCATCAATAAGTTGATCTCGCACCTTAATCCTGTATATTCTAGTTCCTTTACGCTGAAAATGAGTAGGAACGTTCTCATTGTGTCTGTAGTTGGATAAGTTCTTATTGCTTTCTCCATCGTTAATTCCGCGTGTAGTATTCGTTGAGACTTTTTCCACGATTATTGCAAGATATTCAGATTTCAGATTCTCAAGGCGTTCTGTTCGTATTTATTCGTTTCGGCCAACTATGGCCCACGGCAACGAGCGCTGGTGAGGTCCAACTCTCCGTGGGTTTCATCTCTAGACACATCGTGGAACATTTTGAAGGGAACAACGTCTTGATATAATCTAGGTTACTGTATCCAAGTATCACAACTGCGATAGTAAGCCGCAGACGGATCTCTTTTACATCATATCATCTACAGGAACAGAGACATTGAAGTAAGAAGCTCCAAATTTTCTCAGGAATCGAATCCAGGGTATCTTCGCACTAACGAGAGCTCTAGTCTTGATATACATAGGTATTAATGGGCTATCATATCAACTGTCAATTTATTACGTACAAAGAATGACTCAAGGATACATCCAAGAGCAGGAGAAAAACTAAGAAAAAAATCTAGAAAGAAAGAGAGAAAGAGAGAGGGGATGGGAGAGGAGAGAGGGAGAAAAAAAGAATGAGAGAAAGAGATAAAGGGAGAGAGAATGGGCGGAAACAACAGATAGAAGAGGAGGGTGGTTTAATTATAAAGAAATCTAAAGAAAGAGGCAGAGTTACATCAACGGTTATTTCTCATGAAGCCATATTTAATACGAAACCATATTTTAGTTTGATGGGAAAATTAGTAACTATTTGTTAGAAGATCAACTTGTTTAATTGGTCGGGGCATCCTCCCATTTTGTTTTGTCTTAAAGTATGACTTCCTTGTAAATTTCAGATAAAACAAATATATTTTAGGGGTCATTACAAAGCTGCAAACATTTTAAAACTTTCAAACTTGATAGACATCCCTAAAGTATATTTTTAAAATTTGAAAGTTTTATGGAAGTCGTATTATAAGACAAAACATAATGTGAGGGTACCCCATTCCCAAAGTTGATTTTTAAGAACCGGCCGACTGTTTAAGTCAGAGCAATACAAATATTTCTCCGAAACTTAACTCGGAAGGTCTTAACAAACCAAGGTATTGTTTAATTTTACTGTTTAATACTGAGCGTATTTTTTTTCTCAAAATTGTGCAATTGAAGAATAATTACATCAAATATACTTTTAATTTACCTCCAACTTTTGTCCACTTTCGTAGAAGATTGGTGTAGTTCCGAATTTTCAGTTTTATGACCCAGTGCTTAGGGTCATCTCGCTTTAATTCACGAGCCAAAGTTGACATAAAAGTGGTCTTCCCATCTCCGGCTGCTCCTATCAAATCATATACGATTTACTTAACACTCTAATAAATATTTTTCATTAAAAATATAATACATGATAAATTAAATATTCAAATCTAGACTGTCTAAATATCTAAATTTATCTATACGATTATGGGTATATTTCGTAACCTTTAAGTATCTTACAAAATCAAAGAAAAACTTTAATTTATTCTTGATCTTAATATTCACATGTGTTCAGTAAATTTTCATTTATAGTTTTGGGAACTGTGAAAGGTTTCTTTAAGTTGTGTGTAACTTCTGTGTGTATCATTGTAAATGAGTTGTATTTCTCCCGTGCATTGCATTGTTCTCGTGTGATTATCTTGATATAAACTCAACGTTTCTTGTCTCAAATTGTTATGTTACTCTCACTTAATGATTATCTTGCTTTCATTGTGCGTTATTTCCGTTTTTGCATTATAAAATTTAAAGTAAACATTATTTTAAACACGCATTTTTCGTTGTACCAAATATATTTCCTAGTCTCAATTCAATTTTTTTCCAAACTACATGACTTTTTTGATGTCCATTGTTGATTATTTTATTTGTGTCTTTATTTTACCACGGTTGTTATTTATTTTCACGTTGTGTCGAATATTCCCTTATTTTGTGAATATTTCATAAATCAATTAATGTATTTTCGGAATTGTGATCTTATCGCCTTTCGTTACATTTCTGCTTTTCTAATGACACGTCATTTATATTACAAATTATTAAAATACAACATGAAACAATATTTATAAAAAATGATATAATGTGTGCCATTTAATCTGTAGTGAATAGTTTCTGTACATTTTTTCAAAAAAATGTTAATATTTAAAATAATTTTTCAATTATTCCGAAGTAAACAATTAAGAAGTATAACATTAATTGTCCAATACATCCCACACATTGGATGCTAGATAATCAGTTACCCAAGAGATATAGGTGGATGGATAGATAGATCTTGCAGAGTTTAAGCTTAGTAGAAAATTCTTACCCACAAGCAGCACATTTTTTAAGACTGTTAGTGACATAGCCGACTCATGTGTGCAAATTGGTCCATTCGGATTACAATTTTCCGTAAGTGGAATCACGAGGTCCCGCATGGATTCCTGTAAAGACAAAGATAAAACAAATCATCAGCAGCGAATACTACAGGTACACACAAGTTAAATTGCGGTCTGCTGGTAACTGTTATGTATTTTAGGCGCTGAACACGGTGAATTCGGCGTTTGTTCCATTACCCACCAGTTTTAGAAAATCACAAAAATATTTTTAAAATGAAAAGGTCATGGCTCAGTTGGCGTCCTCGTCAAATCAGAATATCCATAAGCCCTACTATAACTTGCATTCATGTATCTTGATATTCTTATATCAGTGAATACAAGTCATGAGTTTATTAGGCATTATGCACTATTTTATTAATTTGTGAAAAGAAGTATGAGAGCAGCATAAAATGTCAAATATGTCTTCGTAGAACAATAACGTCCAACATTATATCCATATATTTGAAAGTGTTTCGATACGTCGAATCTGAATTCACCGTCCAGTGATTTCAATCAACCACAGAGGTTTAGTTAATGGCCATTAATTTCTTGACGAACATTAAAATGAAGAAATAGCAACTCAGTTGTAGTCTGTATACAATCAAAATAATCCATGATTTTTTTTTGAGCTTCGAGTATTTTGATTCTTTCAATACAAATGTATTAGTTCTATTACTTCATTGCGCTCTATTATTTTGTCGTAATGCGACGGTCCAGTGGATCGTTACGCCACGCCAGGATGGGTAGTTGCTAGAGGAGAAAGGTAGGCAATAGAAAAGGAGACAACCCCATGTTCGGACGTGCAAGCTTACAAATAGCGCGCTTCTGATTACGTCAGAATTCCGTCACGCCACTTCGAGAAGAGACTCCACGCTGCCTGCGAGCCTCGCACCGCGTGTGTACTTAAGAACGGCACAGAAGCCGCATTGGGGCAGAGTATCGATCGGCAACGGAGTGCGCCGGTCGCAAAGAGGAAGGCTGCAGTACAGAGCTGATCCCCGCTGGACCTGCCCACAAGTACACGGACACGGCGCGGCAAGTGCCGATCGTCTCTCACGAACTTGTTGGAGTTCTCGGTGAGCAATAAGAGAAGAGTAACGTATGATTCTGGCGTCGGTCTACGACCAAGAGGAGAAGAAAACATTTCAGTTGATTATCTGTTCATAGTTTTTTTGTATTTACTGAAGTAATTTATTTTGGTTCAGTAAAAAGTCATGGAATTACATTGTGTCAATTTTGGTTATAACATTCCAGTCATGACAAATGTATTTATTGAAATCCATAGCATATACAGTGACTCCAGAGTGACTTCGTTCGATCCGACGGAACATAGCTTTCTGAAAGAGTGACTTGGCTTCGGCCATGACAGTGATTACAGCTTTTTCAGAATAGTCGAGTGACAGTCAGTGTTCATTGCTCAAGGGCTGGTTAGACATACGAGGACGCACACGTAGAAAGCTGGTTTGCTGGAGCTTGATCCGGTGCATACAAGCTTTGCCGACCTACCTTTTTGGGTGGATACGTAAAAAAGCTGGTTCTGAATGGTTCCTCTAGCGAGCCACTTACGTACTTGTTGTCAGCGTTATCGTTACGTAGCTGGGGTATTTTGAGGTTAGGTTGGCTGGAAATTGCATGTGTACAGACAAGTTCATTCTTACCTGCACAAGAATGAAATGATTGGAAAAATGCAAAATGATGGTGGGTGAGGGAGAGAGATGAAAGTTAATTGTTAACAACAATAAAATGATTTAATGACATGCTATGATATGATGAGAAATAATAATACAATACCGATTTCCTAGAGCTGACATGATATGATGAGGAATATTCTGGAAACCAGTTGGTTGAAGCTGTTGTAGGGTTGAACCGGATGGGTGACGTGTTGACCAGAAAAGAGGTTGATGAGTAGTAAACCTCCNTGACGTGTTGACCAGAAAAGAGGTTGATGAGAAGTAAACCTCTGGTTGCACGTATCTTCTGAGGTGCAATTATAAGCTCGATCTTGCGAGAAAATGTCGGCTTGGCGACGAGAAGGAGTAGCGATGCGATGTGTTCGAACGTAATAAGAAGAGAAAATATATGTCGGTTTGGCGTCGACAGTAAAGAGTTCGCACTGATTAGAGGCTAGATCAGAAGTTTATCCTCTCATTAGTAGTAGTAATCATAGTAGTCGTGTACTACACCTGATTCTCGTTTTGAAGTAGAGCCGTGAAGTTGAAGAGGCAATGTGGCTTATATAGTTTGAAACTAGTGCGCTGTTGCCAATTTGATTCGATGAATCGATGTGACGTTCTGCTAAGTCGATTAGGAGTGACGACTCGAGACGAGATGAGGAAGTTTTTTCGCATCGCCCAACTCTTGCGTGATACAGCATTAACACTCCAATGTAGTCGGCGAAGGAACTTGTAATTAACTCAGTAAATCTAGATGATGATGAATAATTCTTCTAATTTTCTTTTAATAAGTGCAAGGCAAAATATTTGAATCAACCTATGGCTTGAAAGGAAAATTTCCCAAGCTTAACAACAATCAAGATAAATCGCTTAAATTGGCCAAAGAGATTGTTCTCCAGAGAGGATTCACTTAGTAAATGAGTCAATACATTGCCTTAAAAGATTCGACTCACTTGTTTAATGAGACCTTATCAAAAATGTCTGAACTGAAATTAAATAATTTTGGTAAAAATTATTGTTAATAACATCTATTTCGATCTTTGAAAAGTTTCTTCTTGTTTTTGTGCATCCTGAGAATAAAGGGTTTTATCTGGTTTTAAAAAATGTGCTTAAATTTTCTTCCAAATAAAATGAATTGATGACTTTTTAAAATAAGGTATCTACAGCTGAGAGATAATGTGAATAATCAGCAACGAAAAATAAGTTTCGGTGTCATAGCTGCAGTCAGTGCACTCCGGCGCCCATCCGCTGTGACGTGTAGACGCGCAGATGGATTTTCGAGACGCGACGCAAGAAGTAGTTCGGAAGTAGGGTAAAAGGGGCGCATTTGCTGGACTTGGGAGATTTTTGATGGAACGGTTGCGAAGGGCTTTCTTTTTGGTGACGGATGCGGAGAGTAACAGGAGAGGTAACGGAGAGAGCGGGATGTGATAGTGGAGATACTTTGGCTTGTGCGTCTTGTAAGATTTTTGAACGATCGCGCAAAGGTGTTTCTCCATCAGTTTGGTGCTAGATTGAGAGGCACTTGACCTGAAAAGTTCTAGATATACAGTCGCTCCCCTCTACGCGTTTCAAAAACTTCATCGCATTCGCCGCTGATGTCGAACCATGCACTCCTGTTCGTCAATCCCGCATCGTCGGCCTTGAACCACGTCGTTGTCGTGGATTCGGCTCCTGTTCTGATGCTACGTGGATAATGTAAGTGTATTTGCTTCTTAACTTGAATGTAATGGGACTATGCTTACGATCTACTATTTATGCATTTCAATTGAGGATCCCAAGAAGACCAATGATAAAGTTTATTTGTGAACTATGCCAGAAAGAAAAAGATGTATTAATCACATTTGATGTTCTCCTTTTCATCAAGCTCAAGTGAGTTCTAAATGAAATGTAGTTAAGAGTTTTTTAAGATACTAAATGTTACTAGGTGTATAATCATTTCATGTTAAATTATTTTTGTTTATCCTGTTTTATTCAATGCATAATAACTGCTTAAGTGTGTGGATATACTAAAGGTTAGATTTCCGTTATAAATTGGTATTAACTATTTTCATGTCAGAAATTCACAAGAAAATGAAATATGTATTTGAGCCTTCCTTTAATTTTAAGCATGGTGCTTACGATGTTGCACTATCAACTGACACATTCAATTAAATGAATTTCTTTTTTAGTTAGACAATTCAGGCAAATAGAGTGTATTTATTTGTGCATTATATTATTACCTTTTCATTTGTGTATTGTTATTTATGTGGATGGTGAAGCCTTTCCCGTCCTCCTGGCGCCCAACCACGGACGTTGAAACGAACACGCCGTGAGTCCCGCCCTCCACAACTCGCAGTGAGGCAGGAAACCAGCGAACCTGGAAGTCTGTGGAGATCCAGCTGTGCCGGAAGCCTAGCACCACCACGTATCCTTTGTGTGCACTCGCATTCGAAACATTGCTTATTCCAGCCGTCGGTCGGTGCTGGCAACTGAAAGCTGGAAACCAGCTTTCTACGTGTGCTTACCCTAACGTCACGAGTTGCCTATCGGACCATGAAGATCAGCTGGATAGGTGAGAATTCAAAGAATGACTTCGGGTGGAGAACCGGTAGAGACTGTTTAGGTCATCACGGCGCGAATCTTCAGTATGCTCGAACAGAAAGCTCGCGTCTGGCGGCATCCGCCCAATGCACTACCATGAAACAGCCACACAACCCCTTAAAAGATCCATTTTCTGCGATTAATATGTGTCCATCCAGTGTATTATCTATGGTGCCGGAGGGCAATCTTTGAGAAGAGATTACAAGAAGTTCTCCCCCTCAATGTAATGGAAAACACAATGTTTCTGCTAAGTTTGTGGTAAATGAAACATAGCAAAATTACGTATAAAGATTTTAGACCAGATACAAAATATACACCATTAATGCTTTTGGAAGGAGATACATGGTTAGGATAAAATCTGGTTACCCAACATTATATGTTGCGCTTTTATTTATTTGTTGAATCGGAGGACCTATCTATATGATGTTTTTATGTATCGGTTATCTATTTCAATGTATTGTTCATCGGACAAAGCGAACGCAAAATAAATATATAAATAAATAAATAACGCGATGTACAAGAAACTGGTGGGTAAAGGTATTAAACCAGCAATGAATTCAGCACGTCAAAAACCGAAACAAACACCAGAATCTTGTTAAACTCATCAAAATACATAAGATTTACAAAATGGGGTACCAATGGAGACCACTATTAATATTTTATGCTTGTATTAATAATTTTGTGTAAATTATTAGTACAAGAAAACGGCGTAGAATTTCATTTCTAGTGATTATTACTCGTATTATATTAAACTATATACTATATTTAGATCAAACCAATATTCGAGAACATGTGAAAATATATTGCAATGGGTAAAGACGATTGTTTTAAGCACTTACTATTGTTCCTACAGATTTTTTCCAAGTCATGCAAACATCCTTTAAGGAAGTCCCACTCACGAATTCCAACCAATGAAGAGGTGATACTTTCTTATTCGACAAAAATCTTTCTTGTTCTCTCGCTTCTTGTGAACTGAGAGCTCTTCACCTGTATTTTAGGACTTTCAATGTGAGACAAATTTAAAAAGGACAAAATCACAATTACCTAAATCATGCACATTTCTAATATTATTGTGCTCAAATCAATTATTTCTGAAAGAGACTCGAAAACTCAAGTAATATTACGTATATAAAAATTTTATCGCTTCTACTTTTGACTTAGGAAGTACAAATGATATTAAACCGAAGAATAATTATATTATTATAAACCCATATTATTTTTCAGAATGATCAATTCTAAATGTGTAGGATTGCTACACAATTTTTTTAATGATAATTCATAATACAGGTTAAGTTTCTTGTAAAATTTTAACCATTGGTTCGAAGTGGAGATAGACCCATTATTCTAAAATTGGGTCTATGTTTGGAATTGATCTGCAATAAAACTGTAACGAATCTTTCAACTCAGTTCCAAATCCCTACGACCTTCAGCTGTCAGCAGAATTTCCCACATTTAGTCAGTATTACATAAATATACGGAGAGAAAGAAAACTATTCCACATACTCCCGGCCTCCCCTAATACTGCAAGATAAGAAGAAAAATAAATTATACAAAATTTATATGCGAGAGGTATGTTTTCCAAAGCTTGGAAATCAATCTATAAATTGCAAGAAAACTTCCTGCATTTTAGCTCGATTTATACAGAATAAGCAACGAATCTATCGAAATCGGAGCAAATATTCTGACAGAAGACTGGATACGTGTTATTAATTTAATACTTTATTTAAAAAGTACCCCGCATTCTTTTTCAAGGGAACGGAAAAGAAAATATCTCGAGTTAAAATTTAAAAAAATATTGATTTAATAAATGATTGATCATACTTAAAATTCTTTAGATAAGATAATTTTTACGTTTAATTTTATTTTCATCAGGTCATCCTCATTTTAATATTTTAATATTATTTTTTTAACTGCTCTCCATCAATTGAATCTGAAGAAGGGAATGTAATCATCACGTATATCCATATCAATGTCCCAGAATAATTTCACTTCTTTTCTACTTAACTGGATAGAGGAAATCAGACGAGGAAATATGTTACTTCAGAGTATTGAAAGAAGTACAGAAGAACCTCGATTATCCGGGAAGGAGGGTCAGGGGTCGCACGGATAAATGAAAACCACGGTTAATCGAAACACTTTCTATTTAACAAATTATGTATATGTACGTACATATATGTGTACACTGTCATGGTATCAGGGGTTGAAATATGAAGTAATCAGCCTTAGAGTTTTGCTATTTGAAATGATTTTCCTTACTTCAGTTCAATTTTTCTCAAATTATTTACGTCATGGAAGTCAAACTTTTCTTGATAGCTACGGGTCTCTGTCTAGGAAACTACGTACAAGAGTAGAAATAGTTGTAATCATACTTTTAGTTGGAATTATTTTTTTTCTTTTGTGGAAGAATAAATCCTCGGTAAATCGCGAACTCGGTTGATCGAGATTCTACTGTATTGACAATTTCCTATAGTTTCGAGCTAGGCTCATTCGAGGGATTTTTGGGAAGAAACCCCTCCGCGAAATTGCCGGGGTGATTTTGGATGTAGATGGTAAAGAGTAAAAAAAGTAGCTATTAGACGTCACGTATCTTATGTCCTCACCTATAATTATCCTTGAGAATTTTGTCGCGTTGTGCCTCATTGTTGAGGATTCCAAGGCTGTCAGCGGCTTCCTCAAGTATATTTGTGGGAAAACCTTCTAGAATGAGGTGTTCACCTGTCAATACCGCTGCATCGGCAAGCGCTCGCGCTGACACTAAGCAGTGGTGTTGTAGGCGCCGCTGCAACATATTTTCTAAACATAAATAATTTATTGTTATTTATGAGCAATAACTGTTATTAATGAACGAGAGTTAAACGTACAAATGTTAACAGTTTAAAGTAATCGATATTAAATTAAGAAATGGACTGTATAAAATTCATTGTTAGAAAGTAAGTGCATTTAATTAAATCTAAACATATAATACATTATAAAATGAGTTTGTTTGTCTGTGTATATGTGTCTCTATGGCTGTGTGTCCGACGTATAGCGCAAAGACGTATAGGTCCACAGCTGCGAACGTTGGCTCACGCCTTCTATAGGAACGGTTTCGAAAAGACTATAAATCGATATTTTTCGAAATTCCATTTAGATTTTTTTAAATTAATTTTCAAAACTTTCTTAATAACAGCTACGGAGCACAAAATTACTGATTGCCTGTCCACATGTACTCTTATCACTCAAGAACAACTCATCCGATTTACGTGATTTCATTTCTTAATTTATAGCTATGTTCTCGGGAAATGTTTTGTTTATTTTGTTACTTGGGGAAACACAAACAATAGGGAATGCCGATATAAATTAATCAAGTCTGAAAAAAATTCATCTTCTGAGACAGAGAGTTTTGCATACCCTGCCTGAACGGATAGAGATAGGCGAAAACAGTGAGTGGCAAAATTGTTCGTCTGTTCTACAGAAAAGTCCGCGACGACTGGTCTATATGCACACACACACACATACGGCGCTGGACATCAGCGCCAAAATTTGAAAACAAACTCCCCTAGAGTCAATTTGCAAAGATCCGAAGAGATCTCAAAACATTTTTTCTACCGATTTTAATACTTTCCTTACACACTCATTGGTAATTAATTTGGTAATTGGAAGTAATTACCCTTTCTTGCGTTACAAAATTTTCGCTGTATCTCTAAAACAGTGCGTCGTACATGTATGCGGTTTAGCAATCAATACGCAGAATAAAGTGACCAATCAAAATGCTTCAATGCATATTATCAAAATTTTGAACATTAAGAAACCAGAAGTGGAGCGCGGTGTGAAAATAAAACCGGAATGAGCTGTCCAGGAATTGGCTTCTTTTCCCAACGCATTCAAAGTCAGGTACCAAGTTTGGTTCCGATACATCAGTTTGTTCGTGAGTAATCAGGGTAACAAAATTCTTAACATACATACACACACACATATATACACACACACATATGACATGGGACATCATCGCCAAAATTTTAAAATAGTCACCCATGAACTACGTGAACTACAACATATGCTCAAAGTGGCAACCACGAGTTTCGTTGCACAAAGTGTACCTACGAACAATGTTCACATATACACGGTCCAAAAGTCCTGGAGTGTCCTGAATGACCTCCACTGCAGCCATTACACGGGCAAGAAGATCGTCCTGTAACTTCACAAGGGTCTCGTAAACAACACTCTTCATGTAACCACACAGGAAAAAAATCCAGAGGTGTTGAATCGGGAGATCGTGGTGGCCAACGAATCGGTCCACCGCAACCTATCCACCTGTCCCCGAATGTTTGGTGAAGGTCACGACCACGATCAGCTCTATTAGCCTCGAAGGTGCCGGTTTCCCGAAGCCGAGGTTGTAATCTTGCAAAAATGGCATGTGATGGACGGGCACGACCCGGAAATCGTTCGAGATACAGGCGTTGTGCTAATCGACCATTTCGTCTACTTTCACCGTAGATGAGCAACATGTCGGTTTACTCGGAAAACGTGTATTCCGACATTTTGTAATGCACCGTCTTTCTCGATCGCTTAGTGCAACTGACGTACACGCTCAACAATTCATTGGATTGTTCTCTGATGACACGTGACATGACGTCACACAAAACATGACGTGACGAGACACCGTCCTCTGTCAATGTGTATTACCTTCCATCGTTCAAAGTAGATTATCCTCCAAACGACGCATTTCCGGACATGGGTTTATTACCAAATATTGCTGTTCTGAGTCGCCTTTACAACACCTATAACTGTGTAATAGGAATTCTGAATCATTCTGTATATTAGTATGGATGTTTGACTGTGTTGTAGGCATATCCTAATACACTCGTTTCAAAAAATGTTTTGAGAATGATTGGCTTGCACTGCGAATGCTTGAGACGGGCGCTCCTTGTCTAATTTCACTAAGCTCTAAGATACTCCGTCCCGACGACGACGCAAGACACGACAAATTTCTGAGCAGGTGCATCGCTCAACCAACACCATCTAAATCACTAAACGTTAGTGCTGGTTTTATATGTTCCCGCAGGTAGGCCTTCGATCGCAAAGATCACTCAGTGACTGTTTTATTTAATTAATCGTTTTATTATGGCAAACTAAAATTAACCACACTAAAATATAAAGAATGGCATATCTGAGATTATTGTAAATATTGGTGTCTTATTTTATTATTCCTTTAATAACACTGTTTAAATAATATTGAAAGAACAGAGAAAAAATTCAAACAAAAGCTTAAATTTACATAATTTATCTAGAAATATCATAATAAAAACGGTAATACTAGGTATACTTTATTTAGCTTCAGTATGCATGCCTTCTAATGCATTTAAAGCATTGCCTATTTCATGCATTCTACCCACCCTTCTTGGTAATTGTACAAAATTCAATTTTCGTACTTGTCTCGATTGGTAAAATGCTAATTATATCGAACTATCATCTACACAAATACAGTGTTTAAATATAGGAGAAGGTTTTACTTCAAATTTGCCTACTGGAATCATGCAAATTTGAAACAATGGTAAATTTACCACAAAATTTATTTTTTACGAAACAAACGGAATTCTTCGAATGACTTGAATGTGTATTTCAAATCTTTCCTTTTCTTGATAGTTGGACTATTATAAATTGTCTCTCGTAACTGTCGATTTTTGCGAATAATTCGTCTTTTCTCGGCACTCTCTCTTTCACAAAAACATTAGCTGATAAGTTACGTGCAACACTTTTTTTGTTGTACGAATAGCACCTTTTCAAAGACGTGGAATCTTCAAAGAAGCTGAAATTCTTTCGCTAGTTCCTTCTATGAACATATGTTTCCTTTTCTATGTCATTGGGATGGAAATGAAGATCACATAGCCGTGAAAAAAGAACTTGTAATAGAATATCTTTCACACAAAAAATATAAGTATATTAAATAGAAAAAATGAACTCCGTATTATAAGTTAAGTTGCTGGTATAGTTAATGTTAAAATGAAAGCTGAATAATAAACATATTCTGTGTATCTTGGTATATTTGCTTGGGACGAAATCCTTCCGTCTTATTGCTGCTATCTATTCACGATATTTTGAAAAAGAGAAAAACGTATACCCGAGGTCCATGTTTGTAATTTCCACTACACTTAGGTACCTCTTAAATACGATACTGTACTTTGAAATGTGTAATCTGATAATTATGAAATTTAAGAACTGACACAATCTATAAGAAGTTAGACAATACGCATTTCTTATCACAATACTTGACATGAAGAACCTACTACGTTCGGTCGATTGACTTGAAATTTTAACACAACGTTACATTCGAAAATGAGAGTGTTTTTATATGCTTATTATATAGATACCGGGAATATACTTTTATCACACCTGTGAAAAGTAAAAAATGCATTTAAAAACAATGTAAGCGAAATACCACTCACAGACAGGCTAATCACGAAATATCAGAAACTACAAATCCTACGAACTTGAAATTTGGCAGACAGGTTCCTTTTAGAGTGTAGACATCCGCTAAGAAAAAGTTTTACGAAAATCCACCCATAACGGGGTGAAATGTTTTAGTTATGTATCCCACCATAACTCTAAAAGTGACTGGAGCAATTTCAACCAAACTTTATACACACATGACTGACTATATGAAAACAAGCACCTCTAGGGAGGGGGTGAGAGGGGGATGACATGTAAATATAATGGAATGATCCGATATTAGATTCTAAATCATACTTTTTGATTCCGTTGAGGTGGATTGGAGCGTTCCCAGTGCTTTGTAAGTTAACAATGTCCACATTGGAGATAATGTACCCCTAAAATCCCTGGGGAAGGGGTGAGGATGAAGGACAGGTAAGCTTAATAAAAATACGGCCGATATTAGTGTTGATCAATTCATATTTGAAAACGCTGAAGTGAAGTGACACCGTCATGGTCATATAAGTACACGAGTATAAGGAAAAAACACCCTTTGCGTTGGGAGTGAGGAGTGAAATGTCAAAATAATCGAAAGTGACCGATATTAGTATTGAGATCGTAGTTTTCGGGGTCTCTAACATTATTATTGACATTCTCGAAGAAGTCAAAGTTCAAAATCAGCCCGTATAAATTCTAGCACCTCTAGGGAAGGGGATGCCACGAAAAAAGTATCGAACATTACATACCAGTGACGATTCCATAATTTTCGGCGTCGCTAAGGTGACAGTGAAATCTCGTTATCATGTAAGTCTGAACTCAGCCCTCATAAGACAAACGCACCTCAAACGCTGGGGTACTCCCCTAGTTAATTAATAATATGATCTATCGCTGTTTACTGTCGGACTGTGACAATTATCTTGTTAATTAAAACAGAAAAAAATTAATTTATATTTTCGATTGAATTTTTGATGAGAATCGCATTATCTTCAGTCACGTGGTACGGCTGTAATTTCTGGTAGAAATTTTCTTTCCGCAATTTTTGCTGAATTATTCTTTTAAAATTCCGCGTAAGGACGACAATCTTAACGCCATTGCATTGCCTTATCCATGTGCTATAGTTTTGTTCTTTTTTCGGTTTAGTTCTATGTGAAGTTGATATTTGTGTTAGGATATAAAAAAACATGTTTTTCACAAAAATGTGATATTATTTCCACATACGAATTTATATGGAAGTCTTTGCTTTCCAATTTCATTTCTATGAATATCATAATATATGCTACAGTTGTGTTGTATGTTACACTCGTCGTTCGATATCACATCATTATTCTGGAATTTGATAAGCTGATTGCGTCTTATCAGTTCCAGGGCGTGATCGACGCAGCACTTTTTTAGATAATACAGTTCAATCATCTGATTCATGAGACGTAAGAAATTATGTGCTCCCACTAAAAAAAAACTCGAATTTTGAGAGGCATTAATATACACTTAATAGCAACAGATATTTCTTTTATTTGTCACGTGGCAGTCCAATGTTGTTTTTATTTTCTATGATTTCATTATTCATAGATGATTTTATTAATACTTTTCATTACTATACGTCGCATTTTAATGTTTTGAAGTTTAGGTCATGACACCTGCTCTTTC
Organism: Laupala kohalensis; assembly: GCA_002313205.1. Lineage (NCBI taxonomy): Eukaryota > Metazoa > Arthropoda > Insecta > Orthoptera > Trigonidiidae > Laupala > Laupala kohalensis. The sequence goes on along the minus strand of NNCF01133414.1, from coordinate 74,705 downwards.
ACCCAACAACATTATTTGCGAGAAGGAATTGGGAAGGAGATATATTGGAATCCAAGAAATGTTATGTAAAGAACTGATATTTGTCAGTTAATATAAGAATCCGGAGTTGAAAAATTGACCCTGTTCCACTAAGCTGTAGAACGAACCTACGCTTATAGCATATAGCACATAATCTTTGTGACTTGTTAGTTTTTCTTGGTTCCCAACGGTGCTCAATGAATTCGTCAGTTGCACCTATTTAAGAAATTATTACAGTATGCCAAATGATTATGAAATATTAAAAATTAATTTTATCTCCATGTATAACTAAATTTACTATTACGGCAGCAGGAAATAAAAATTTAAATCTTCTTATTAAAAATGTAGACGCAACTGAACAATTTATTGAGAGTATGTAATGCACAGCCCTTGACAATAAAGAGCTTAAGAATACAAATGGGCTAATGCCTCACCACATGTAATTAAAATGAAATATTGTAAATAAAATGCCCTATTGAATTGAACTTAACACACAGATAGCACACGTACAATAGCATGTAGAGAGTAAAAATCTTTCAAATATGTTCCTGTCGCAAAAGCTTTCACTGAATATAGTAATGTATTATTGGACTTACATTAAATGAATGCAGTGTTTATATGGGTAGATACTAAATGCGAAAGAAAGAAACACTTACCGATGTAACATCAAACACAACAGATGCTAAATAACAGAAGGAAACGCATCACATCACTTTCGTACCACGAGACAAATGAAGTGCTTATCGCTGTGCAGAGAAGGTTATCTCTTTCCAAGTTGATCGATTCACGGAATGGGACATATCTCACTCGCCCGCACTCGAAGTTCTTTAGCCTACCAATCCAAACTAAGACGTGTACCTCTATTTCCCCCCCCCCTCTCACATTGTCACCTCAACTTGTACACTGCAGACGTCCCCATCAATACGTACACGCGAACTGTTCTTTCTCGACGATACTATTCTCTTCGCAGCTAGCTCTAACCTGGAATTACTAAGGGAAAAATTTCATTTGTTCTTACAGCAACATATATTTGGATTAAGAAATGGAAAATATGACTAAACCTAAACAAATCTTCAGCAAAAATGTTTTTTATCCGCCTTCCTTCCTTCCCTAGACCTATAACACTCATCTCAATTCCCATTCCACAGCCACTCTACCGTGAAATAAAGAAAAGTTATCGAGATACATATTGGAATAACATGAGGTGTGCCATTGTGCATCGAGGTGGAAGGGATGTTGGCCACCCAATGAAACGCAAGATATTTTTTGAGAAGGAAATTAAAGGTGCTGTGCAGATTTATGTAATATGTTTGACTGTGTTGTAGGCGTGAAGAGGTACTCCAATCACATATTATGTTATTATTAATTATTAGTATTTAGTATTAGGTTAGTATAGTATTCACCTTCTATAATCTATGATTCTAATATGCCCGCTCAGAAAAATGTCTTGAATATGACTGGCTTGCCCTGCGCATGCTCGAATTGAGCACACCCTGACTTATTCCACTATGATCGAGATATAGGACACCAAGAAAATAAAAATTTCGGAGTGAAGTTTCTGGGTAGCCACCACAAAAATTTCCAAATAAATCNAGATGTGTATAAGAGACAGATATAGGACCGCACAAAAACTCTGTAATCATCCGTGCGAACTTCATTGCAAAGAAATATGAAACAAATCTTTCGTCTTTAAAATAGCTTCAATGTCTGCAACTGAATTTGAAAACTGAAATCTGGTTTCAGAGTACTCCTTTCAAATATCATTGGCGTAGAGATTTCTTATACAATTTGATTTTTACTCATTCTTTAATATTCTTTGTGGTAACAATAAAACAAATTTACCGACAGCGGTGGTCGAGGGGAAGCGTCTTCGCTTCCACGATCCCGCTGAGTGGTAAAGTGTGGGTTCAAACCCTACTCGGCCAAACTGGGTGAGGTTTTCAGCTGAGGTTTCCCTCACCTACTCCAGACAAATGTCGGTTCGGTACCATAAGTTCTTCGGCAACCCAACATCTCTTCTTCCCAATTTCCTTACCCAA
>NNCF01133414.1:55138-72609 GCA_002313205.1 Laupala kohalensis | reverse complement strand
CTGAACCTCACCAAAGGGAATGTACAGAATTTAATGCGACAATTACAGTAACTTCGGATGTTGAGGTTTCGAAGGACCAGAGAGTGTTGAAGGTGTTTGAGATGGGAGTTGAGCAATAGTTTAAGTAATTCCAACAAAATAATTTAATAACATAAATTGCAACTAGCAAGATAAAGCATTAGAATGGAGTAATCAATGAAGGAATACAAAACTGAAAAACGAAATGAGGTGCTGCGATGAGGTCACGACGGATTATCCGATTCTCCAAATGCCTTCTAGTTTGACCTAGACAGCGTTAGGGCTCTAATGACCTCGCTGTTNAAAAAAAAAAAAAAAATAGGCAGCGTTGGGTTGATGTTGATTTGATGTGGAAAGGACGGCAGTTCGCGGCCAAACGATGCCAGCAGGTGAACACGTGGCGATTTGATCAGGATATTATCTCATGAGCGATTGCTTGCTGATGCTGAGATTGCGTTTGCCGGCTGAAGACAATTCCAGCAGCTGTCTTCAATTAGAGGTTAAGGAGAAGTCGACTTGCTCGCCGAGTCAGAAGTAAACGATGAAATGATGATTGGCGTCGGTCCGAGCGAGTGAGGGAGAATGAGAGCGGTCGCTCGTCGGAAGCATGCTTGCAGTAGCGAGGGTCCGCTTGCCAGCTCGTGACGTCACAGGTTGATCACGTATCGATCGGCGGTTATCGATCGTCCATCTTGTTTGACTGACTTGATACGTGATGCTAAGTTATTTTAAGTTTTTTCTGGCGGGGAAACATAGAATACAGTTCCATGGATTTCGTAATGATAAAGGAAGTAGTACATAGAAGGTCTACAATCGAGAGATGTCACTCAATTGGCAGAAAGAGCGTCAAGTCCATAGATTGTTCACTTGTCCTTTGTTGCGATATGTAACCAAATTGCTAAAGAGCATAAAATAAATAAATTAAATCCTGAATTTATGAATATTTCACTCTATTAATGACGATGAAAAAGTTTCATGTTTGGTTATCATGTTTAGGTAATTCCATTATTACTTAAAATAGACACTGATTACATTTTATTTCGAGAGCTGAGTGAGTCATATCAAATGTAACTTGTGATGAATATTCACAATTCCAACAAAAGTATAAAATTACAGAAAATACTGTCCCAAGCATAAATATATATTTTCTTCTGAGTTGTGTTTAGGTGAAGTTCTTATGCCGAAAATCGACCCCAGAAGGTGTTACAATGTACAAATTATCACATCAATTTTAAAAATGTTCCGGGCGATGGGAAGGGGTAGGCGCACGACTCCCATTTGTTAGAAGTATGGTAAATTCAACGTTCCGACTTTGCTAGCTAAATTCGCCATGCCCTCACTGGCTGCAACATAATCTCAACGTCTTGCTACCAATTCTTTAAAGAAATAATTAAGGTAGTATGTACGTGCTTGGTCTAGTAAAGGATATGTAACCATTTACGAAACTCAATAATATTATAGCTCTTCTCAGTAGCGGCGATTGGGAATCAAGAGTGTGGGAATGACAAAAAAATATTAACAATTTTCATTTACATGACATTTTCTGCATTTTCCCACTAAGTACGACTTAAACAATGAAATAAATCAAGGGAAAGACAATTGGTGACTACCACATCAGGGATAGTGTAATTTTTTTATAAGTCTCAGTTTTAGTCCGATAAAATGAAATTTTTCTTTCCTTCAAAAAGTGGGGGAAACTGCCTCCACCCCAACGCCCCCCTAATCACCCACCACTGAATCTTTTGATAGTAGGCTTGCTTGCCACTGAGTCACAACAGGTTCAACAACCGGTGAGGCCAGAAAAAAATTGTAGCATTTTCATTTTCATGTCCCGATTCATATATTGAAAAGCGATCCCTTCTTCCATATTTCTCCTAAGGTTTTATATGGTGTTAGGAAGAGTAAAGTTGTTGGGAAACCCTGCTAATCGGCCCGCCTACTGACAATAGCTCCTACTATCCACCACCTAGTTCTTGTCGCCCCATTTAGATAAGCTTTAATAGTACGCTAAATTTACCATTTACAAATACTAAAATAAATCTATTATTTTCACATTAATTTGGTCTCTCGTTTGATTTATGTTTTCTAGTTTTGCGTTTGTTCACGTTCAGTAACTATCGTAAACTTGTCCGAAAAAGCAAGACTTCTGTGTTCTCTACATTAATTTTGTGACGTGTGTAATAGTTTTTTTAATTGATTCCATTAAAAATTACATTAAAATTTATACGGTCCCTTCGGAGCTTTATCCGTAAAGGCCCCGCTACTTAGAAATGGTTTTATTAAAACACTAGCTGATTAACCAGCGTTGCCCAAGACTAATCTTCTTTTACCCAGGAAAAATAAAACCTATCTTTGTTGTGAGATCAAAATACATTTACTTACTAGTTTTGAAAAACATGAACTGCATCGTAATTTTTCAAACTCATAATAATACAAAACTTGACTGTATGCACTACACCATCTCGCGAGCCGTGCCAGTCGAATTTTCGCTCCCGAGGCACGACATCGCTGCACCACTTCATTAAAATTCTTGTAAAATGTAAACTTTTCGTCGTAATTTTACGATTTAAAGATATTTTTATCTTCGTTAAATGCAAACAACAAATAACCATTAAATTAGATGATTACTGATTCTTTCCTTCTTAAATTACACGCTGAATTTGAAGTATTTTAATAAGTTTTAGGTCGGTATTACACGGTTATATTTCTGTCATATATCTATGATCAAAGATATATGAACAAATATATGACCGTGTAATGCACAAGCTGTGATTATAGTTCATATATGATCAGATATCTATAACATATCTTTGATCATAGATAAGACAGAAATATGACCGTGTAATACCGGTCTTATCGATAATTTAGGTTAATTTTTGTAGACAGACATATGCTGTCGCGCACTTTTTTGTAGAACTCTTCGAGGTAAACAGTGTCGCCAGTCATAGTTGTCACCTATCTCCAACCGTTTAGGCAGCGTAAGCAAATATAACTCCTTATTTTCAGATTTTATCGACATTTATTGTCGAAAACCACTTCCATCTTTCTTATCACGCTTTTTAAAAGTAAAAAAATAGACTATGTTCATCCTGGACATCTAAACTATCTCCTTGCCAAATTTCATCATGTGGTTTTGCCCAGTGGTATACACCTTATCGAGTAGCAAAAAAACACAGTTTTGCGTTACGCATTTAGTATTAGTATGGCGTTTGGATGGATGGAATACCAGTGTTTTCCACTAAATAACGATTAACTTTAGTATAGAATTCTTATTCTATTCGTTCACTGCACACCTAGACTTAATTTTCTCATAAAACCGGCTGTGACTAACTTAATGTTAAATAATGATAAAATTATCAAATAGATGAGCTCTATCTTTGATATTAATGGAAATGACATGAAATAAATGTTTATAGCCAAATGGTCGATTATCCCAAAAAAGATACGAGAAGATGTGTGTTTTTCAATATTCGCTATTTTCTCCATATTTTACGAACTAATTGAGGTACCAACTTAGTATATGGTTGCAAACATTGTTAATTTAAATATCTAGATAAACGTTTTTTGGGTTTTTCAATTATTTAACTTCTTAAATATTGAGAAGAGGGAGAAAGGAAAGTAACGGTGTCCTATTTTGGGTTTTATAAAAATATTCAATGCAAAGTTAAGGTTTATTCTTTTTCTTCAAAGTATATTTCTATTGCAGATTTGCGTTTTTAATTTAATCCCTAAATACTGATTTTTCGTTCTGATTTCATTAAATGTTTGTAGCTAATTCCTTTGCTAGACAATGAGTTCTATTTAAACTTTTTGTTATACATGTCCTATGTTTTATTTCTTGTTATTAGGGTTAATTAGGTAAAGTTTATGAGAAATCTTGTACTTATATTTATTGTTTTTCTAGTCACTTTTTATTCAACTTCCATTGAAAGCTAAATTAATTTGTCTTTATTCGTTCTTTTATATTTTCGACTGCATTTTTGAAAAAAAAACTCAGTGAAATTTTTATTTGAAGTTTTTTTTTAATATATCGTTAAACCCTTACTCATCATATACCGGTTAGTAACAAAAGTATTTTTATTTTGGTAAGGCTTAGACCATAATGTCTGCTCTTCCGTCCACCTTTTTTCAAAATTAAAAAATATGCAATACATAAATGCTCCCAGTGGTTCTCTCCCGTTGCCTTCTATTAGTTCCACTCATTATTATATCAATATTTTATTATTTTAGCGTGTTCTGGGTAGATATACGTATGTAGGTGACACCCTGTTGTAGAGATATGCCCTGTACACGTAGTTCAATGTTTCGTAGCAATTCAATAGTGTTTTGTTCAATTGTCTTCCAAGGAAATCCCTTGAGCAGCAGCCCTTCGTAAAAGTTAAACATTCATCTACTTCTTGAAGCTTCTGCAACAAATACTTTGATCAATAAATCATACTTGGATGACCTAGCTAAATGATCGTACGGAAATCGTGTATATTTAAAACCTCATAGCATGGATATGCTTATTAGTTGATAATAAAATAATGTTAAAAACATCACTAATATTGTCACGTCCAACATTATGTTGACAGAAATCAATTCAGAAAATTAACCTTCTGCTGAGGAACTCGAATAAAGGTTTTTATTATCACCGGGATAGCACGACAATCCATCATTCCGCTACAAGACAGATTTGAAGGTTTATTAAATTCGAAACAATTTCAGCAATTTGGTGACTTCACTGTCAGTGACGTCCACGACATTTTTTCTCCTAAAAATGCGCTTAAAGGAATGATTCAAGACTTCAACTGATTTAAATATTTTAAATTAATAATTTTAAAATCGCTAAGGGAATGAGAGAGCGTAATTACTCAATTGGTTCTTTTGGCTAATGACTGGGATGGCATTGATGTACATTAAAAAAAGTGGGAGAAGATTTTCAATTCATAGTAAAATAATTTTGAAAACAATGCCACGCACAACATCTTCTTGATAAAAATTTATTCAATAAATCAATTTTCCGGAGTAAAAATTGAATGCTGGTTTGGTCATTTAATTCCAAACAAGTACAGGAAACTGGCGATCTCTTGGTTAATATTACAAACATAACTATTTCAATAATGTGGTGAATTTACATGTCTCCACTATTCGCTTGTTGTTTTTCCGTTACCGAAACAACAAGGGGAAGTCAGAAGTTGGTAAATTGACTTTGAGGTGGGGTTTCGTAGGATTGTTGAACCCCCATGGATTGTCACAGTAAAGAAGTGCAATAGTCAAGAAAAGAATTGAGCTATCAAAAGGTTTCATATCAGATTACACATTCAACATTAAACCTTATTTACTAACGGTGCAGTAACGTAATCGATGGCATCCTCGCTTCACGTAAAGAATCCAAGTTCTATTCTCCGTTGTTTCTTTGGTAATAGTTAAATAGTGTCGAATCGTCTGCAGATAAAAATGTCGCAAGTGTTTGAGAAATTGAAGAAGAAAATATTGAAGAATTTGTAGTGATTTCTAAAAGTTGATTATAGAAGATGCGGTTATTAATTACCAAAGAATTGCTAGAAGAATATAATTTTATCGCGTCAGAATCCTCTGCATGAGTCACAAGAAGCAATGTCGCTGGGAGATGACATTTCCCAAAATACAATAGAAATGATGGCTGAAAAAAATTCGTGAGAAGAACTCATTAATTATTAAAAATTATAGTTATGCTATTATTTCTACAATTCTGAAGTAATTATTTTTTATTAATTTCATTAAAAACACTTAAATAAAAAACCTGAATCCCAGCTCCTTGAGTGGTGGTCATGCACACAAATGATTACGTGAAATGATGACCCATCCTGACCCGGGGTTTTCTTCAGATAGAGGCGGATTTATTTTTCTTCGTGTAGAGGCTGATTATTGGCGGGATGTCTTCAATGTACTTTATCTTAATCTCATTTTTAACTGATATTTATGGCAGCAATTTATTTTCCAAATGATTAATTGGCAAACCACGTATTTGTTAAAAATTTTCTTTAAGAAGTATTCATACAGAAACTGTTTAAGGGAGGACCTTGATCGGAATTGGTGAGATGGTCTATTGTTTTGTTGATTAAATTATTTTATGAATCTCCACTTTGTCATATGAAGTTTGTGAATGCTTTTTCTTCTACTAAAAATTTATTTATTTTATTTATCTAGACTTACACCTTACAGATTAATAATATAATTATTGAATGTAACGACCATATTTTCACAGACTCGATTTATTATCAATTAAAGAGTATTAATTATATGTACTAATAACAAATCGAGTCTGTAAAATAAGGTCGCTTTATTCAATATTTATGTTCAAGTTTTACAGACGTAATTGCTACATAGATCACGAGTGTTTTACATTTCCAACCCAACAGCTCATGTTTAAAGCGAGTGGAAAAATGCCGAGCGGAAACGCGGGGGGGCTTCCCAAGGGATCATGTGACCCTGGTCCCCAGCCATTGAGAGCGAGACAGGTGCCGCACTCTGTCATTACGCCAGTGCGACTGCTGCCACCACGCCTCAGACGCCGCGGTGAAAGTTTAAAGCGATCGTCCTCAGCACGCGACGAGGAAGCGAAAACACATTGGGATATTGAAGAGAGCTCACAGGAAGAGGCGACCGTTCGATTAAGCAATGTCACAATGCGGGAAATCGAAGAAGAAAGAGTCGAGGACTCGAGAAAGAGACGCGGAGGGGATAGTAATAATTAATTGCTTCAAAAAGGTTAAAAACTGCACATGACCACGTGGACAAAAATCAGTCTCAATATATAAAATACATTTTTCCTTCTCAATATTTATTTCACATTATAATTGACTAGCTTAAGGTATTGAATCCTCGTTGACTGAAGTCAAGTTGCCAACTATTCAAACTTCATTCAAAACAATTCATCAAAGAAGTTCTAATAATTATAATAATTTATTGTCAAAAAAGCGGTACAAACTGCGTATGACCACGTGGAGGACAATAAACTAATTTACTCTCCGGAAGCAAGCAAGGGACCATACCATCAATTCCTATCATGTGCCCAAAGGCAGAGGCGGATTCAAAATTTTCAGCAAAAATTCCTAGATAAGATAAAAAATTAGCTGCGAGTTATAATACTAATAGAATGTCAATATGTTTTTAATTTAACGCAAAAAATTTACATGTACAAGTATTTTCGAACTTTAAATTATTCTGAGTATAGAGTTTTAAAAATCTTAAGAATTGAAATAACACTAAATTCACTATTATTACAATAAACATGGCCCTAGACAAAACCTAGAGAGCCTGTATAAGAAATCCGCCTCTACCCGAAGGAAAACCGGAGCAAAACACGGGTCAGGATGGGATGGGCCATTAATTAGTCATTCATTCTACTAATTCTTACTATTAGATAAGGACAATTATTTTGTAATTTTAAAACTTGATAATAAATTTATATGGTCGTTTGACTCTTTCTTTGGCAAGGGTCGCATTGTCTTCAGTCACGTGATGTGGATAACAAGGATTTTAAATAAATATTATAACATTGATGACGATAATTTACTTTCGCCTCCCTACACAAGCACCCATACATTATCGAGTGTTCGAGGAAATCTGGAGAAAATCCCGGGTTAATAATTTGTATTTTCTAATCTAACTTAATTATAAGATGAAGTAAATGTTAAAAGGAAACTGTCCGTAATTGAAGGTAATTTCAAATGTTAGAGGACATAAAAAAGATACAAAATAAATCAGTAAATGGAGGGGATCAGTGGGAAGTTACTCTGAAACTTAGGGTTCTGGTTTCGAATCCTGGAGTAGGCATATGTGTTTTTGTCAGAAGATGTATCCGTTCAACACAAATGGAAATCGGTGACGCCATAAATCAAACAGACTCAAGAAAGAACTACTATCACTGTATAATATTATACTATCATGAATCAACGCAGTTCATTTCATAAAGGTTTTATTTTCACATAAATGTTTACAGTACGGCGGGGCTTAGGGCCCGTGCGCCTTATAGACGCCCAAAAATGCGCCGTGAACTGAGCATACTATACTCTCAATGAACTGGAACAGTAACTAAAAATAGAAATATTAAAAGATGACAGGCTCCTTTGCAATTGTATGACATGCATTTAATATTGTTAGGGATAAAGAAAATGAATAAGTGAAATAAATAAAATGTATATACTTGTCATGATTATTATTTAATTATCAGCTATTGTTAATTATGCTGAAGTGACTTTCGTTCATTGAGTACCGTTGGGAACCACGGAAAACCAACGGTTAGGGAAAGAACGCGAAGCATGAAGAAGACCGTACTGGATGTTTACTGGAAATGTATAACAACAAGAAAATTCGGCGGCAGAATTAAACGAATTCATTGAAAGAAAAGATATATAGCTGGAGAGAAGATTTTATATGTAAACACACTAATACATACCCGTACATATAAATCTATTTATACATATATACACATGTACGCGGACTTGCATACACACACATATCCCCATACGTGTACCTTTTCCATGCTACTTGTAGATAAATGAATCAGTTTATAATTTAATTAAATCACAAGACATGTAAAATAGAGACAAACATACTGAATATAGAAAAATAAATTTAAAAATTAATGTAAAAATTTTTACCAATTATGATTGAGTGATCCATCGATCTCCTTCATCAATTGCGCGCCCCATGTTTTTCTAACTATACTCAGAAACGTTGAGGTAAAGGAGATTCTATTATCTCGCATTATTTCAAAAGATAGAACGTATTTTGGGGGGTTTTCTATCCTATCTCCCCTACAGAATCCATTTTTTTCCTATCTACTTCAGTAGTTCAACGCAACTTAGCAGAATGTGGACCCAGACTTCTTGTTCACTGTATAAAGGGTATTGCGATTCTCAATCTCCCTTCAATTTACTTAATTTCCATCCCACAAGACGAAACCAAGCATAACCAGCTCTTGCTGCTTTGTTTAATTTATGAATGTACGTTTCTCGACTCCAGTCTCCTGCTACAATATTCTGGACGATTAGTGATCTCTTTCATATCAGCTGTTAAACACCATACAAATGATCTATGTTGACCTAGCAGCTAGCGACGGTTGCGTCTCTTTCCCCGGGCGAACATAACTTACACATCGCCGTTGTCTGCTGCGGAAAATGTACTAAGATTTACGCACAAAATTTTAAGAACTTACTCTTGCCAGTTCATAGGCATTATATCAAGCACCAATATTCTACCACTCTTCACTAATTGATAAAATGTCATTATTTTTCGATGAATCGCAAATAAATTTTCCGATAATCTCAATGATTTTGGGTATATCTCATTTTATCCTGTAAAACATGGACTTTCTTCTTTATTCATGATTATTATAACTTTGATAATACCATCTACATTACCTACAACATGACACCATAAGTTACCAGTGTTTACTATAAATGTGGTGATTGTATTGAAATATCTATATTGATGGTAATATTTCTCTTTTTGCAAGACAATACATAAAAATACAATTTAAATTTTCCCAAACTTATGCCAAAATATGTGGAACATCTATAAAAGAAAACGTTACATTTCTACCTTATTAAATAAAGTCATAGAAGCAAAATTGTTTAAAAAATAAATAAATTGTACGAGAGCTTTTATTCAATTGACCAATAGAAGTTTTCTAATTAGTTATGTTACAGAACACAATATTCAGTAAGATCCAACTCTGTTACATATTTGAATTTTTTAAACTAATTTGTCGGTGAGAGAGTTCTGAAAATAGATTGTAACTACCGTTCAATAGGTATAATTTTATTAGAACCTGATGAGGAATGATGTTTGTAGGAGCAGATGTTGGTGAGAATACGACCTTAATTTCGAAGATTCACAATGTTATTTGTGAATTTTTTTTCAACTCAACGATTCAACACCAGATTTGGGTCTTTACAAAGTGTAACAAATAGCAACAAGGAATATTAACATGACAATTGAACAATATATAAAACAAAAATATTAACACAAAATATGATCATAAAAAACAATTACTCAACATATTATAAAATATAATTGTAAATATTCGGTAGTTTCCATGTCTATAATTTTAAACACTCATTAGTGGTTTTTATAAATAAAATTTCAGCTATGCAACGTTTGTAATGATAATGATAAATTTATTATCAAAAAGCAGTTTGAACTTCGTATTACCACGTGGAGGACAAACAAATTTAATGTAATGATTAACTAAGGTAATAGTTGTGTCCTTTGCCAAATATCATATTTTTCTCCAATCCATCAAATGATCAATTTCTATACTATAGGAGGTTATACTACACTTTGTTTTTCTGAATTTACTTTACGTTTTCCACTTGTTATTCTATTTCTCATCCCTCTTTTGGTTTGATCTACATCACTAGCATTATAATATTTGCATTTTATTGAGTATGTCATATTATTCTGATTTATAGAATCTTTCTTACCTTTCCCTTTTGTAATCCATTTTGTTCTCATATGTTGAAATTATTAATTTCATCTTTTCAGAATTTAGAGGTGTGTCCCACGATAGTGATGGTGATGAACTTATAATACATGTTATATGAGTTTAAGAACAATCTTGTGTAATTTCCCTTCCTCAATAACACGCGTTATACCCACAAGAATATTCCATATTTAAATGCAGAATCTGAGGCTACATCACAACCATCTACGAAGTCTACCACTTGAGCCATTATCTCTTTATCTCTTAAAATACTTGAACGAGAGAGGGAAAATGCATAACAAAAATAGAGTGTGTCATCCATCCATGTATATGCATATCTCCTCAAGATACAACACAGATAATACAGACGGACTACGTTATTATGTTATTGTGACACGTTCATAACATTAATCCCAAAATATATTTCCTTCTAGAAGAGTAAACAGATAAGAAAAAAATTCAAAATAATACATGCATGCGGAAAAAATACGCGAAAGACAAACTTTCCGATGAATTTATAATTTTTCCTCTCACCTTCAAAACACCTATGAAAAGTGACCCACTGGCTCTCATAAATATTACGGGAAAACGTATTTTGAATTAAGATGGAAACATACTGAATTAGTTGTTATATATAAAATAAATAAAATTCAACAATAAAATGTTGAAGTTTGTAACAAAATTTCTATCATGTGGCTTTTTCGGTATTAAGAATCCCCATAATGATTTTAATTCCGTCGCTATTAAAGGGACGACACCTGTTTAAACACAAAATTATTTTATAACATTTCTTAAATTTATATATTAATTTTTAAACGATTTATTGTCGAAAATATAACCAATGATGAATCCATGGCAATTTGATAATCATAAATATGAGTTTCACGTAGTGAAAGTGAATATTTTGTATTTTTTAAGATATGAAAATACGTAAATTAGGGAAGTTATATTTGACATTGATTTATTGTAAAGAATACATTAATTGTGTAAAATTATATGTCATTAAAATTATTAAATTGAACTTCAAAATCATTTAACCTCCATTTCAAAATCATTATGAACATAAGTATATTTCGAAAAATATACCTACCAAAGTTATAAATTTAGTTTTTCAGACTTAAATTATATTTCACTCTCTCATTACATTATAAAATTATCAACTTTTTTGATCTTTTTCAGGCATAAATTTTGAAATACAATTAATTATGACATATGTTAACAGCACAACTTTATATCTACCAAGTTCTATTTTAATTCATATATTTAAAATTTGGATGTTTAAATCTGTCTTTCCAGATTCGGGCTTGATAATGTAATTTCTCTATATTGTTCTTTGACAAACAGTTATGGTGGGAAATAATAGAAGAATATTAGTATGTTTGTTTGAATATTTGTCATGTATGCAAATCCATACTATTCGATGGATATTTATCAAACTCTATGAAATGGTCTGATAAGTTGTTTGAAATTCTTTTCCGTCACTCACGCGAGACGTCACGCATTATTGTAAATGAAATATGCGAGTTATAGCAGTTCACAGTAAGAGCAGGCGTTCTCTCTCTGCGGATATATCGTTACCTTATACAATAATACGCGTGTGTCCCAAAAAATTAGCGTCTTGCGTTACCGGATGGAGCAAGTATACTTTGATTATAATTAGCGTTGACAATTTCCTATTGTTTCATCTTTTACCTTATCTTTTCCGAGATAAAATCATTAAAAATTTCATCAACAAAAGAAGCTACTTGACTCATTTATTTAAATAGGATGTTAATTGACTACTTGAGTTCGAAAAAATGATGGTTCTAGTACGTCTAGTACAATTCATAACTGTTTACATTGTAAATGCTAAATATGAAACCGAATCAAACTCCAACCAAGAGGTATGGAGGATGTAGTACATACCATATTATTTAGGTGAATAAAACAGACTTACTAAATAAAAGTAATAATAAATAATAATAATAATAAATTTATTGTCAAAAAACAGTACTGACTGAGTATGACCACGTGGAGGACAATAAACTAATTTACTCTCCGGAAGCAAGCAAGGGACCATCCCATCAATTCCGATCAAGGGCCCTAAGGCAGAGGCGGATTCAAACATTTCAGCAAAAGTTCCTAGATAAGATAAAAAGTTAGCTGCGAGTTATAAAGTACACATCCATCTTATCATACGAAGTGTTTGTTACTTTCAATATTAGCTAGCCAATAAGTAATCGTATTTTCTATAAGTAATCGTATTTTGTACGATTCTTTCATAAAAAATAATTTTTTTCAAATAGTAATAAACATTTAAATTATACAAAATATATAAATTATATCGCACAGAAATACAAAAAAAAGCAGAAAGACTTCCAGAAAGCAAAGAGAGAGAAAACACAAACGAAAAGTGGAGGGAGAGTGGGATGATACATTAATGGCGTTTTCCATTTACCGCTCCGAGTTTGCACTGGTGCACGCCGGGTGCAAAATGTTCCAAAAGTTACAACAGTGCGGGAATATCATTGTTCCATTTGTCTATCGAGACGCACTCTCCGCGCACTGGGAGCAACTGAGTCTTTTCTCGGTGGAGGAACTGCACTGGGTGTCATTGAGGTTAGGTGAGCCTGCGATCAATTTATCTATGGTGAATTCTATGAATGTATTCCAATTATTAACTTCGCCTGAAAGCTCCATAAAGAGCGATATTTTACGTGGAATTAGTCCTTTCCTAGACGACCAATAAGACGAAGATTTCGTTTTGGTTAATCTGATTGTATGATCATGAACATTATGTATGATCATGAAAATGAATGATCATGAATTAAGTAGGATCATGAACATTATGTATGATTATGATTGTATGATCATGAAAAATGATGTAATATTTTCATTGTATATTCATGTACACGAAAAGGGTATTTGTTGATATATTATAAATAAATATAAATAAATTTATTGTCAAAAAACGGTACAAACTGCGTATGACCACGTGGAGGAAAAAAAAACTAATTTACTCTCCGGAAGCAAGCAAGGGACTATCCCATCAATTCCGATCAAGGACCCTAAGGCAGAGGCGGATTCAAAAATTTCAGCAAAAGTTCCTAGATAAGATAAAAAGTTAGCTGCGAGTTGTAATACTAATAAAATGTCAATATGTTTGTAATTTTAAGCAAAAAATTACATGTACAAGTTATTATCGAACTATAGATTATTCTGAGTATAGTGTTTAAAAATCATAAGAGTTGAAATAACACTAAATTCACGATTTATTGTTACAATAAACACGCCCCTAGACAAAGCCTAGAGAACCTGTATAAGAAATCCGCCTCTACCCGAAGGAAAAACGGAGAAAAACACGGGCCAGGATGGGGTAGTAGTAGTTAGTGGTAGTAGTAGCAGGATATTAGTAGTCACTTATTGTTGTAATTCAATTGTTGTAGTTTCGACCCGCTAACAATGGCCAAGCCCGAACCGTGTTACTTGCTACAGTCTCGTAGTGGAGTGGAGAGCTCTCTCGCGCGGAGCAATGACGGTAGACGTCCGGTTTTTAGCGCGCACTCAGAGCAGTTAATGGAAAAAACTAAGATATCGCTTCGAGTTGCACTGAAACTGACACAAGCCTTACAATTCTATCTCATTTCTTTTGTTCGTGGAGAAAAGACGCAAACTGTGTGACACTAAAATAATTGGAAACCTTCATAGTCAATAGAATAAATGTAACACACACATCACTCTGTATATCCACTAATAAACAGAAAATCTTCTCTTCACACCTACATTTGTAAAACACATTGATACAAATGAATTAGGTTATTTAATATCATCAGATTCCACATGCATGACGCAGATAATAATTTATTTACGACTGTTTGCTCACTCCTTTGTCATTTCACGTCTCACTCCTTTGTCATCTTTTTTAATTCACGCCTGTCAAGGTAAAGATTGTCTCACAGGAGCGGGTGACGAGGTGGCAACCCTGTGGGTTCCCGATTAAATCAATGTAACTTGCTTCAATGCTCAATAACTTGTTTTGAGTGCACTCGTTGAATCTATGTAAAACATGAAGTGTTTGTTCATAGTGCTCACTCCTTTGTGTGTCGCAAATTTCCTCATTTCCGTAGAATCACCCCTATATTGTCCAGCCTATTAAGATAAGGTGTGTCATTGCGCATCGAGTGGAAGGGGACGTTAGCCAGCCAGTGAAACGCAAGACATATTTCAGAGGGAATTAAAGGTGTTGTAGAGATTTATATAATATGTTTGACTGTGTTGAATATATGATTGGCGTGAAGCGATATGCGAATACGCCAGCTGCGAAAAATTCCTTCAATATGATTGGTTTTTACTGCGTATGCACAGCAGGACCAACTTCAACATTAAACACCTTCAGATGTTTAAAAACTAAATCTTACGCATCTGAACAACCGCCTACTACTACATTTCCAACAAACAAACTACTGAAACAAATAAACATACGAAACATTAAACAACACATCGCCTTCATATCACACCGTTTATATGTCAAACTAAACTTACTTCCTTCACACAACCTATTTCCCTTAGGCTAAACATCAGATCCGAGGAATACCAGAATTCGTTCCCGTCTGCCCTAAAGACTCTTTATCATATGACCATTATATTGTATTATATGGTGATATATTGCATTTTATTGTACTAAATTGTTCAGTAAAGTGACCCAATCACTGGTCAGGAAAAATATATAAAAAATAAAACAATATTTCCGAGAGAGGATGTGAAAACTTGTTTTGCATTGTGCTTCCTCATAAAAATGAATGCTTATGAGAAGAGATCAGAGTAAATGAGTGTTTCTGTGAAGAGGTCCTGTAAAATTCCAGAAAATACCTGAAAACAATAATTTTGCATACCTTAATACGTTCTAAGAGGTAGCAAACATGTAACATGCTTTTTATATGTTTTCTTCCGTGTACCTACAAGTAGAGAAGTTATGTGATAACTTTTAGAGAAGTGAAAATGGCGACGAGATGGGAATCGATGGCAGGAATCTTGCTTTAACGCAGGGGTGTTAACCATTTCACCACCAGTTCGCCTTGTAAAACTATACACTTGTAGCTGGATTCCCGAGTTCGAATCCTCGTTTCTCGCCGTTTTCACCTAACTGAAAACTATCACTACATACTTTTCAAGTCTTACATTTTCACAAATTTATGAAAAGATTCTCATAAAACGCATTTAATCTAAATCAACAAATCANTCACCTAACTGAAAACTATCACTACAAACTTTTCAAGTCTTACATTTTCACAAATTTATGAAAAGATTCTCATAAAACGCATTTAATCTAAATCAACAAATCATACATGACTGATTTATTTGAATAGTAATAATCTGAGCGGACTTTGCACAGAAATTTTGTTTGTTGTTTTACTATTTCACTCTTCGTTTTGAGTCTGAGACATGTAACGTGTCTACCAATGAAATCGTTTTTCATACATTAAAAATGTTTTTTGCAGCGACTGAGGGGACACGAGTACAGCAAAACATTTGTAAAATTTAAACAATTCATAAAATATTTTCAACTAAAAGAAAGTTTTTTTATTCAATAAAAACACAAAACAAAGGATGCATTCAATTTAACTCAAATTTATACTTCCTTATCTGAATCACTCTATTTATTTGAAGTATTTTAACTGGTCTGTCTTTAATAAAATTTATCATAAATTTAATTTAAAACTTGTTGGTAGACGCATGCTGTTTCCGAAATTTTGTAAAAATGATAAACGAGAGCAATATTGCCATACATTGTTTTGCCATATATATATACTCTCATCTTTCGCAATTAATTGGTTTGTTTACACAAATCACTTTCAAATTATACATTACGTTCTCAATTAAGTTCTTTTAAATTATACATTAAGACGGAAAGACACGACGGGGAATTTTATTACTATATAATTAGTTATTTTCTAAATAGAGAAAAATACACATTAAATAGTAATTTTTTAATTAAATTTTATTGTTATAAATAAATAAACATTATTGTCAAAAAAGCAGTTGCAAACTGCGTATAAGCACGTAGGGGATAATAATCTAAGTCACTCTCCGGAAACAAGTAAGGGACAATCCCTCCAATTCCGATCAAGGGTCCAAGGGCAGTGGCGGATTGAATAATTATTGAAGAATTTATTCAACGAAAGCGTAATGTAATAATTTATTATTTCGAAATGAATCAAAATTGCTATGTCTTAAGAGATAAATTTGATACAGTTTATTTAACTTTAATGAAATAGGAAGTAGAGAGGATGGAAGTCCTTTATCGAAAGTGATGCAAAAGGTAATTCTAAAGATTTGTATTAGTGTTTCCTTTTATTTCCAATTCAGTACAATACCATAAAAATATTATTACGTAAAAAACGATAGAATATTAAACATTCTCTGGAATCACGTACAATAACATTCCTATAAGTCAAAATCTTCAAAATAATTCACCTTTTGAAATGTAAGAGAGTTGCACCATTTCGCGAGTAAATAAATGGAAGTTATTCATTTCGAGATGAAAATGGATTGTCAGAAGTGGGATACGAAGCCATGCCTACATAGCAGACAGCGAGCTAATGCAGCGCCTGCCACGTGACACCACCCTCCATGAGTCCCTTTGGGACAAATTGACTTTAACTTTATTTCTCTTCCTCGAAGAAACTTTGGATTTACCAAATTATTATTGATTAAATTATTGATATTGATATTTTATTGTTAATATTATTGAAACGGTTGTGTACATTATCTTTGTGACCTGTGATTTTATTGTAATACATTTGTTTGTTATTAATCTCGAATTTTTACTGCTCATTATATCAACGATTCATTTTGGAACAATAAATTGAAAACGATACGCATTTCATTAAAAAAATATGTGTATTTTATCTACCACTGCCCTTGGGCCCTTGATCGGAAATGATGGGATGGTCCCTTGCTTGTTTCCGGAGTGTAATTTAGTTTATTATGTCCCACGTGGTCATACGCAGTTTGCAACTGC